>WBNM01036011.1:88682-255573 GCA_013399055.1 Ramphastos sulfuratus | reverse complement strand
CTCTTCCTCTTCCTCAGACCCCTGCAGGGACTGCAGTCCCTTCCCTGGATTCCAGAGTAGATACTTTTCTCCCCCAGTTCTTTGCACATTCTGGCCCTGGGCTCGAAGCCTTTTGCCCCAAGGGATGTGCTCTGTGGCTGGTTCTATCTGCTGCGCTCCCCAGTGCTTTCTTGTCTCCTCCATAATTGCTGACCTTGGGGCAAGAGGTGATCTGGGGACAGCTGTTTGTAGAATACCAAAAGAATCTTCTGCTTCTCCAGGTCCAGGTGTGCGGAAGAAAATCAAAGGCTCCAAAGATGGAAAGAAAAAGGGGAAGGGGAAGAAGACAGCAGGCTTGAAATTCCGGTTTGGAGGAATGCCCAACAAAAGGAAAAAGGGCTCTTCCGTAAGTGCTTGGGATTTGGGTGTGGGGGAGGCAGGAAAATGATGGGATGAGCCCTTCCCTGGATGCCTCCTTCATGCAGGGGCATCCCAGCCCCAGTCCTGCCCCTCAGCAAGTGCCAGTCCCTGGTCAGTGTACCCTGGCTGCACAGGAGAGGAAGCAGGAGGCTGTCCCACCCCATGTCTGTCCTGGGCTCTGCACCCAGGGTCACAGCAGTGGCTCTGGCAGCCTGGAGACACTGAGCCTCCCCTGAGGTGCCTGGGCAGCTGCTCTGTGCTCAGTGCTAGCAAGGCCAGCAGGGGATCAGAGCCCCTCATGCCAAGGAAGCTGATCTGTGACACAGGGTGGATATGTGTGAATGTGCTCAGCACATTGATGGTGCTGGGAGCTGGACAAGCTGTCCCTGTGCTGAGCAGTGCCAGGCCCTGCTGATGTCCATTGTTGACTGCTTGTGGGACACTAATCTGATCGAGGAAACCTCCCTCCTCCTCCACACTGTGAGCCTCATCTGTGGGTGCCAGGAGCCCTCTCACCCTGCCACAGATCCTGCATCTCTGGCTAGTCTGTTCCTGGGCAAGGAGGGTGCCAAGCAGCTCAGCTGCTGGCCACTGGTCCCACATGGATCTCTGGGGTCCCTGGAGGAGAGCAGTGTTCTCTGGGCTGGCAGAGCTTGGGCAGCCTGTGCTTTGCTTCTGCCCTGCAGAGTGAAGAGGAGGAACGGGAGGAATCTGACTTTGACAGCGCCAGCATCAACAGCTCCTCAGTGCGCTCCGAGTGCTCGGCTGGCCTGGGCAAGAAAGGGAAGAGGAGGAGAAAGAAAAAGAGGAGTAGGCCATCGTTTGTACTCTGCTCTGTGCTCTTTGCACTGCCCCCTTCAGCTGCTGCGTCCTGGCTGAGGCAGCCCCAGGCTGAGTCTGGCACTGGCCCAGTGGGAGCTTGTGCCTGGCTCTGTGTGTGGAGAGTGAGGTCCTTCTTTGGTGCCCAGGCTCTGCTGTGGGTGGGCAGTGAGTGGATCCTGCTGTGGGGCACTGGCTCACCCCCACCATGCCGGTACCAGTTCTGGCAGAGCAGCCCTGTGCCAGGGCTTTTCTACTGATCTGCAGCCAGGGTTCCCTCCAGGCCTCTCTTCAACCTGGGGCTCATCTGTCCCCAGCTTATCTCTGTGTCACCACTGAGAGCTGCTGTGGGAGAGCTGTGGCTGTGGTACTCCGCCCTGCTGTGGTGCCATGGCACACTAAGCCTACCTGCAGCATCTCAGCTCAGGACCTTGCCTATGCTCTGGGCATTGGGGTGTACCACGGCAGTGTGAGCAGCTGGCACCCTGCCTTCACTTGTGTTCCTGACAGGATTTGTCCTCTGACAGCAAAGTTCCAGAAGTCGTGATGCTTCCAGGGAAGGGATTTCTAAGAAGTAGCCTTTGGGTGGATGAGGCTTGTGGCAGGCTCCCAGTGGAGCAGGGCAGGCTGTGGGTGAGGAACTGTGAAGAGAAGGGAGGTCTTGTCTGTGCAGTCAGGCAGTGAGCAGGGGTAGGTCTGTGGCAGTGATGTAGGAAGAGGGAGGCTTGAGAACAGTGATGGAAAGTGGTTCTCAGGGTCTCTCAGCAGCTGCGTGGCCACATTTGTGTTCCCGCATCCCTTCCCTTGCTGCGGGTGCAGGTGGGTTCTGTGTGGTGGCACCTCCATCCCCATACTGCTGTTGAGAGCACCTCCAAGCCCTGCTCTGGCTCTCAGTGCTTGTGGGGAACTACTGGGGCCTGGTGCCACTCTGCCCAGCTTTCCTGGGCTGCCCTGCCTAGCTTCCCATGGCATCTCTGCCCACTGTGCTGCTGCAGGATGTGGGGTGCTTTTCTGCCCTGCAATTGGGAAGAGATGCTTGGATCTGGGAACATCCTTTGGCTCAGTGTTGCTGTTGCGTTTTTGCTTCCAAGGAGTGGAAGGGCTGGGGCACAGTTAGGGTGTGATGTTGAGCAGCCTCAGCCTCCTAGTTGGACTAGCTGGCAGGGAGGAGGAGCATCACTTCTCCTCACAGCTCATTTCTGACGAGGTCCTTGGTGCTGGATAAGGCAGCTCCTGCCACATGCTGGAGGAGCAGGAGGTTGCAGGTCTGTGCCAGGAGTTTGTGGCAGAGCTGGGGATTTGGATGAGCCTTGTCCCTCCTTCCCTCCCTCTATGCCTAGTGGATAGAGCTCCTGCCTCTGCGCCAGTAAGCACCCAGGAAGAGCAGAGTAGTCCAGGAGAGGAGTCCTCCTCCTCCTCCTCGGCCGTGTCACCCTTGCATGGTGCGTTTGCCGGTGGCGCCGGGCCCTGGGGAGGTTTCTCTGACTGGCCTCCCTTGCAACCTCTCCAGGTTCTGGCATTCTCCATTGAGAGCCTGAAGGAACCAAAGGATGATACAGTGTGGAGAGAGAAAGAGAGACAGAGGCGAGATGATGCTGTGTGCAAAGGTGAGGGACAGAGAGGTAGGGGGACGTGCCAGGAGGGTTCCGAGACCAAACTCTTTCCTTACTTCCCTGACCGCTGGTAGAGGAGCAGGCGTCCGGGTCCCTGCGGCAGAGCCGGAGCGCTGCTGCCTGACTCCGCGCTTGTCCCTTGCTTGCAGTCGAGGAAGGGGATGGCTACGAGACAGACCACCAGGACTACTGCGAGGTGTGCCAACAGGGTGGGGAGATCATCCTGTGCGACACCTGCCCCCGTGCCTACCACCTCGTCTGCCTCGATCCTGAGCTGGAGAAGGCCCCCGAGGGCAAGTGGAGCTGCCCCCACTGCGTGAGTGAGGTCGGGGTCCCACGGGCGCGGGCAGGCAGCAGGGAGCCTCAGCCTTACGCTGGCTGTGCCTCCCCAGGAGAAGGAGGGCATCCAGTGGGAGCCAAAAGATGAGGAGGAGGAGGAGGAAGAGGAGGGTGGTGAAGAGGAGGAGGACGACCACATGGAGTTCTGCCGGGTGTGTAAGGACGGAGGGGAGCTGCTGTGCTGCGACACTTGTCCCTCCTCCTACCACCTGCACTGCCTCAACCCGCCATTGCCGGAGATCCCCAACGGAGAATGGCTCTGCCCGCGCTGTACCGTGAGTGTTACCAGAGCCCCCCCACCCTGCCTCTGCTCCTGCACAGCCTGCCAGCAGTCCTCCTGGCCACCTCTGCCCCTCACACCTTCTCCCTGTGCCCTCTGCCATGAACCCCCTCCCTGGGACTGCATTGCTGCCAGTTGTATGTGCCCGAGAGCCCTGCATGGCTCAGGTCCTCCCATGGGGGCTGCCAGCTGGTGGCTCCCTGCTGGCTGTCAGATGGGATGTGAGGCTCCATTTCATGCTCTTGCCCATTTGCTTCCTTCTCCTCAGTGCCCTCCCTTGAAGGGCAAAGTGCAGCGCATCCTGCACTGGGCCTGGAAGGAGCCACCAGCCACCCCGCTCCCACCTGTGCCTGTGCTGCCCACCCCGACCACGGAGCTGGCTCTGCCTCAGCCCAAGGTGCTGGAGGGGATCCCGGAGCGCGAGTTCTTCGTGAAGTGGGCAGGCCTCTCCTACTGGCACTGCTCCTGGGTCAAAGAGCTGCAGGTGAGCCGGTGTGGCACCGTCAGTATCATCAGCACAGTGCCCATGCCACTGTCCTACCGCCCGTGGACTGAGCCTGGCTCCCTCCTGCTGCAGCTGGAGCTCTACCACACCGTGATGTACCGCAACTACCAACGCAAGAACGACATGGACGAGCCTCCAGCCTTTGACTATGGCTCCGGGGATGAGGACAGCCAGCGGGAGAAGCGGAAGAGCAAGGACCCGCAGTACGCCCAGATGGAGGAGCGCTTCTACCGCTATGGCATCAAGCCCGAGTGGATGATGATCCACCGCATCCTCAACCACAGGTGAGCCGCAGCTGCTGATGCCTCAGGGGCCACGCAAAGAGAAAGGTCTGTGCCAGGGTGCCTGAGGTGCAGGATGAGGAGGGACATGGCAGAGGGCGAACCCTTCCTTGGGACCCTTCGCATTCGGCAGCTGTGGCTTTGAGCTGTGGCTCTCTGCGGGGCAGCCCTTCACATGCAGCTTGTGCCAGGGTGCTTCGTGCCCTCAGCTGAGCCTCGCGCTGCCTGCTGCAGGCTTTCTGTGCTCAGCTGAGCTCTGCCCCATGGGGCTGGGCTCTTCTTGCTGTCCTTCTGCAAAGCCATACCTCAAGCTGGTGGAGTTTCAGCTGCTGGCTTGCTTCAAGTTCTCTGTGGCCTTGGAGGTTTGGTGCTGAGGTGAAGCCAAGGCCAAAGTGAATCGATACTTCCTTACTCCCATTTCTGCTGCAGTCCCCATCTGAAATGCTGTGAATAATCCCAGAGGCTGATGCACAGAGCCCTTTCCTCTGTCTCAGAGACATGGTTTGGGTCCCTGTTACAGCCCAGTCATTCCCTGGTCCTTCTGCGACCTGGTGATGGGTCCTGCTGCCACTGTCTGTGCCCTGCGGCTGCTGCCTCTCACCTAAGCTGTGCTGGGACAGTAGCACTCGTCCCTGTGGGTCATTTGTCCTGCAAAGATGCAGTCCCTCTGAGCTCCTCTCAGAGATGAGGCACCAGCAGGGCTCTGAGTTCCATGGGCACCCCAGGGGTACATTATAGCCATCCACTTCCCCCAGTACTGAGAGGGGCAGGGCCTGAGGAAAGCAGTTGGAGCAGGTGCCCAGCTCCTGTCTGCAGCCTGGCCAGTTGCCTTTCTTTCCTCTGGAAGGAATTTCCTGCATCTGGAACTTGCTGTGCAGGTTGCTGCCACACTGAGAGGCTGCAGAGGCCTTCTTCTACAATTTCTATATTTTGAGTGGCAGCTGGAACTTCCACACAGGCACTGTGCTTGAAGGCTTCTTGGCACAAGGGAAATCCAGCTGCTGGCCCTTCTGCTGCTCCTGAGGTTGGGGCTTTTCCCCCGCGGACAGGCAGTGGGACCTGGTCATGTTTATTCCATTTTCAGTGCAAGCAAAACTTCAGGGAGCACTGAGTGCCACAGGGAGAGCATGAGAGGGAAGGGAGGTTGTTGGATGCCATGTCAGAGCAGCCTCCAAAGCTCCCAGCTGCAGCACCTGCAGCAGTCTATGCATTTCTGCCTGTCTGTGTCTTCCTTATGTGTTCCTGCCTCTGCCTGGAGGTCGTGGTCTGTAGTGCCAGCAGAGAGTGAGACACTTGGGCTGGCGGAAGTAGGGCATGGCTGGCTGCAGCCCGAGGCTGAGTCTCCTCTCACTGCTGGTCCTCTCATGCCCGGCACTGCAGCTTTGATAAGAAGGGAGACATCCATTACCTGATCAAGTGGAAGGACCTGCCCTACGACCAGTGCACCTGGGAGATGGACGAGATCGACATCCCCTACTATGAGAACCTCAAACTGCTCTACTGGAACCACAGGTAGGAGCTGGGTGCTGGAACCACAGCTGCACTGGCAGAGCCTGGGAGTGCTTGTGTGAGCTGGGCTGGAACAGCTCCTCGGGGAGCCAGACCATGGAGCCAGAGGCTTTTCTGTCTCTTGGCTTGGGGGCTGGGAGAGGAAGGGCCCAGAAAAGCACTCATGGGGATTGGAGTGGTGGAGTTCAGGAGGAGCTTCTGACCCTCACCCTGGGGCCTGGCTGAGGAACTCCTGCCTAATTGCCTGCCCCTGAATCCTGACCGTTGCAGGGAGCTGATGCTGGGGGAGGACACATGTCCTCTGAAGAAGCTGAACAAGAAAGGGAAGAAGCTGAAAGAGGAGAAGCTGGAAAAGCCTCCGGAGACGCCTCTTGTGGACGTGAGTAAAATGGGGCAGAGGCAGTGCTGTGGTGTGAGCCCACAGAGACAGAAGTCTGGCTGCTCCCCACTTTCTGATGTGTTTTCCTCCTCAAGTTCCTTCGGTGACCTTGTTTTTTTAACTGAAAGCTCCAGGGTGGCTTTACCGTGAGGAGCCTGAGGGCTATGCTGTGCTGGGGACTGTCTGCAGCTCCTCCGGGGCTGTTGGGTGGTGCAGTGCTGAAGGGGGATGTGCTTGGCTGCAGTGGAAGGAGCCGGAGCTGGTTCTCACTGCCTGCTGTCATCTCTCCCTTGTCAGCCTACGGTGAAGTTTGACAAGCAGCCGTGGTACATTGACGCCACAGGCGGCACCCTGCACCCCTACCAGCTGGAAGGGCTGAACTGGCTGAGGTTCTCCTGGGCACAGGGGACAGACACAATCCTGGCTGACGAGATGGGGCTGGGCAAGACTGTGCAGACCATTGTGTTCCTCTATTCCCTGTACAAGGAGGTGAGCAGAGCACTCAGCAGGCCCCAAGGTGGCCGAGAGCTGCTCAGTGCAGGGACAGCAGCTGGGACTTTGTCTCCCTGAGCAGGGCCACTCGAAAGGGCCGTATCTGGTCAGTGCTCCTCTCTCCACCATCATCAACTGGGAGCGTGAGTTTGAGATGTGGGCACCTGACTTCTACGTGGTCACCTACACGGGGGACAAGGAGAGCCGCTCGGTCATCCGGGAGAACGAGTTCTCCTTCGAGGACAATGCCATCCGCAGCGGCAAGAAGGTCTTCAGGATGAAGGTGGGAGCTGAGTCTGTGCCTGGTGCCCTAACTGGCAGCCAGGAGGGGAGAGAGCAGAGTCTGACCCAGAAGGAGGTTGGTTAGGTCCCTCTTTCCAAAAAGGGAAGCTGTCACTGTTGCACACAGGAGATCTGGGAAGGATCAGCTGTAAAGGTCTCTGCCAGCCTCTGTTCTGTCTGTGTCACCCCCCACTCAGTTCTGACACTCGGGTGGGTGCAGATTTCCTGCTGGCACAACCCATCACAGGATCACAGGATGTCAGGGGTTGGAAGGGACCCAAAGAGATCATTGAGTTCAATCCCCCTGCCAGAGCAGGACCCATACAATCTAGCTCAGGGCACAGAGGAACACATCCAGATGGACCTTGAAAGTCTCCATGCCCTGCCCCTGCTGCTGGTGCTGTGCCATGCAGTGCAGGCAGTTCCCCTTTTCTCCTGGGGCCACTCACAGCAGCAGTAAAGGTGGAGGCTGAGCAATCATTGAGGTTCTTCTCTCCCTCTGCTCCTCCAGAAGGAAGCTCAGATCAAGTTCCATGTCCTGCTCACCTCCTATGAGCTGATCACCATCGACCAGGCAGTGCTGGGCTCCATCGAGTGGGCCTGCTTGGTGGTGGATGAAGCACACAGGCTGAAGAACAACCAGTCCAAAGTAGGTAGCAGGCAGTTGTCAGCAAGGTTTTGGTGGTGTGTCTGGTGCTGCAGAGGTAGGGCACTGTAGCTCTGGGTCTGCTGCTTCATGCTTTCCTCCCTGGGAGGATGAGTTGTCCTGACCTCAGACAGCTCTGCCTGGGACTCATATTGCAGTGGATTTGTTCTCTTTAACCTCCTCTGGCATTAAAAATCCTTTATCAGTGGAAGAGGTGGCAGCCTGGCACTCCTTGGATGGGCTGTTGTGGGAGGGAATCAATCCCTCTCCTTCCTCTCCTCTTACCTGAGACAGAGTAGGCTCTGGGACCTTCACCCAACCCCCAGTACAGGGGCAGGTGTGACCATGGACATCCAGAGCTGCTGAATATGCTCCATGGGGGTGGCTTGGAGCAGGACGTGCAAGCTGGGGGTCTACTCAGCACACCTGGCCTGGGGAGAGGTCGCTGCTGAGTGTCCCTCTGCACAGTCTGCAGAGTCCCCAGAGGACAAAATGGCTCCTTGGGGCTCCTCTCACCCCAGCTCACTTATTTTCCCAGTTCTTTAGGGTATTAAACAGCTACAAGATCGACTACAAGCTGCTGCTCACCGGGACCCCACTCCAGAACAACCTGGAGGAGCTTTTCCACCTGCTCAACTTCCTGACTCCTGAGAGGTTTAAGTGAGTTGCTCTGGTTCCTTGCTCAAGGTGGCTGTGCAGAGGGCTCCAGTGTCCTGGGCACCACTGTGTGCCTGCATCCAGTTCCTGGTGTCCCAATGTCACTGACCTGAGCTGACAGGCAGCTGTCAGAGCACATGGTCCTTATGGCTTCTCACAGCAGCCTCATGTACATTTAACGTGATCCCAGATTCCCTCCTGTGGGCCGCCACAGCTTGGGTCCTGCGGGGAGCTGTGGTCCTGCTGTGGGTCAGGAGGTTTGTGAGTGAGGGGCTGAAACCTGCCCTCTCTTCCCCTTCTGAGGAGACAGAGGTGCTGGGGGTACTCGCTAAGAGCTTGTGCTAGTGCATTTGATATGGATTTCCCCCCAGGCTGGCTCAGAGGCAGGCGTGGGAGCTTTGCTGCCTCCTGCAGTGCAGAGGTCTGCCCAGCCTTGGGCTCCCAGAGTTGCTTTGCTCTTGCTTGTGCCACTGCAGCTCAGCACTGTGTGCTTCTGGCTGCATTCACAGTAACCTGGAGGGCTTCCTGGAGGAGTTTGCAGACATCTCCAAGGAGGACCAGATCAAAAAACTCCATGATCTTCTGGGTCCCCACATGCTGCGGCGGCTCAAGGCGGATGTCTTCAAGAACATGCCAGCCAAGACAGAGCTGATTGTGAGAGTGGAGCTGAGCCAGATGCAGAAGTGAGTGACTCCAGTTCTGGGGGGCACAGAGGAAATGCTGAGGCTGGACCCCCTTCTCCTGGTCTTGGCACTGGTGCTCCAGCCTTGCTGCCAGCTTGCCAGGCATCAGACAGGAGCATCCTGCTGCCCGGCGGCTGCTTGCCCGGCTCCTGCAGAGCCTGGGGGCTTGCAGGGGAGAGCAGTGTTGCTTCCTCTGGTATGGGAGGCAAGGCTTGACTTACACCCAGTGCTGGGGAGCATTCCTGGGCACTGTGCCCCCAGGATCCATGTAACAGGGACTGCGGTATTCACAGAGCAATTGAATAAAGCCAGCCCTGGGCTGAGGGCACAGAACCATCACTTTTGAGAGTGTCCAAAAGTCCCCTTTGCAGGGGGGACACTGGTGGGAGTTCATTTGGTGCCTTCCTGTTTGTGTGGGAGGCACACTGCTTGTGCCAGTCCCACACCCAGCCGGGTTAACAAGAGTGTTTGTCCCCCTGCCTGCCCCCAGGAAGTACTACAAGTTCATCCTGACACGCAACTTTGAAGCCCTCAATTCCAAAGGTGGTGGGAACCAGGTGTCCCTGCTGAACATCATGATGGACCTGAAAAAGTGCTGCAACCACCCCTACCTCTTCCCCGTGGCGGCGGTGGTACGTTGGCCTCCATGCTGTGGGGACAGGGCTCAGGACGTCGGTGATGGGGGCTGGCTCCCTGACCTTGCTTTGGTTACTGCTGTGGGATTTCCTAAGGGTGGCTTTGTGCAAGGATTTGGTCTTTGCAATGCATGTCAAGATCAGGAGCAAAGTCCCTGAGTGTTGTCTTTGAAGGAGCTAACCAAGATGCCTTTGCAGGAGGCCCCAGTTCTCCCTAACGGGTCCTATGATGGGAATTCTCTGGTCAAATCTTCTGGGAAGCTGATGCTGCTCCAAAAGATGCTGAAGAAGTTACGGGATGGGGGTCACAGAGTTCTGATCTTCTCCCAGGTGAGTGCAGGGAAGGGCCAGTATCAAATATCCCTTTATAGGCCTTTTGCTGTTCTGCACCAGAACTTTGTGCTAGCAACAGGCAGAAATGGGTGGCAGCTGGTGACAGCTTGGTCCTCGGACACTGTGGTAGCTGTGGCAGTCATGGTGGATGGGCTAACCTAAGGCCTAGCCTCTCCTGAGGAATTCCTGTGCTGTTTAAAACCTGTTTTCTGTGGACAAGCAGGAGAGAACAGGAGCAGAGCTCCCTGGCCAGGTTCCACTCCCCTGTGCTGACGGAGATGCCTGTAGAGGACGAGATCACTCCTCTGGCAGTGGCCCGTTCACTGTGCTCTGCCATTGGTGGTGTCACCACCATCACTGTGGCTTCTGGGGAAGCCAGGAAGCCAGGTGAGGCAGAGCTGCTCATGCCAGTGCCACCTTGCCCTGCAGATGACAAAGATGCTGGACTTGCTGGAGGATTTCCTGGAGTACGAAGGCTACAAGTATGAGCGGATCGACGGTGGCATCACCGGTGGTCTGCGCCAGGAGGCCATAGACAGGTTTAATGGTACTCGTGGTGCCACCTTGTGAGGAGAGGGCATGGGGTGGGTGGGCAGCTGACTGCGGGGCTGGCTGTCTGTGCCTGCAGGGCAGGTGTTAGGGAGTCACTATGCCTCGGTTGTGCCATGCTGGCAGGAGCTATGCTGTGGGCTGCTTGTGCCACAGTATCTGGCCCTTGAGTTGTGTCCCACAATGAACCCTGAGCTTAGTATGGGGGACTCTGATGTCTTCCTTCATGGCCTCGGTCGACAGCAGAGCTTCTCAATGTTGGTTGAAACCCCATCCTTGGAGGTGTTAAGAGCTGCAGAGATGTGGTGTTGAGGGACATGATTTAGCACTAGACTTGGTAGAGAATGGTTGGGCTCTTAAAGGGCTTTTCCAAGCCAAACCATTCCATGATTCTGTGTCCTTTCAGTCCTTGCCTGTCCTGCTGGTTGCTTGTTGGCTTGGGCCTCTGGTTGCTGTTATTTCATCCCTCGGGTGCTGTCCTGCGTTGTCCTGCATGAGCTCCACTGCTTCCTGCCTCACTTTTTCCTCCTGCGGCTTTGTCTTTCTCAGCTCCTGGTGCTCAGCAGTTTTGCTTCCTCCTCTCCACCCGTGCTGGTGGCCTGGGCATCAACCTTGCTACGGCTGACACGGTCATCATCTACGACTCCGACTGGAACCCCCACAACGACATCCAGGTCTCTGCCCTCTCCTCTGCCTTCTTGTCTGGTGAACACCTCTCTGACCCTGCCCTCTGCTTGCACACCCTGCACAGGGAAGTTGCTCTCTTCCCTCCAGAGCTGTTGACCCTTTCTGCTCTGCCTGTGGGGTGCTTCTGCTTGGCAGCCCCCTTCCTGCATCCAGCAGCCTTGCCCTGACCTGTCCATGTGCAGCAGAGACCTGGCACCTAAATCTGCCTCTCTTCTGTGGGCTTCTCGCTGTCTCATGCTGCTTGGTCACAGCTGGGTGCCACTCATCCTCTGGGGAGCTTCCCCTAGTGCTCGGCAGCGCCATGGCTGGGGTGGCCCTGAGCAGGTGGGTTCTGTGCCGCAGGCGTTCAGCAGAGCTCACCGCATCGGGCAGAACAAGAAGGTGATGATCTACCGCTTCGTGACCAGAGCCTCGGTGGAGGAGCGCATCACGCAGGTGGCCAAGAGGAAGATGATGCTCACGCACCTGGTGGTGCGCCCGGGGCTCGGCTCCAAGTCGGGCTCCATGACCAAGCAGGAGCTGGATGACATCCTCAAGTTTGGAACAGAAGAGCTCTTCAAGGATGATGTGGAGGGTGAGTCTGGGGAGGCACGGGGGGTGAGGGAGGGCCCTGCCAAGCTGCTAGGGCTCACTCTGCTCCTGTCCTCTTCAGGCATGGTGTCGCAGGGGCAGCGGCTGGGAGTGCCAGATGCTGTCACCCCTTTCTCCGACACTCTGTCAGCCAAAGGGGGCGTGGCGACCCCTGGCATGAAGAAGAAGCACGGTGGCACCCCACCAGGTGTGTAGACCCCTGTGATGGTTTGGGAGTTACCTGCCCCTCCACTCTATGAAAATCACCCAGACTAGACTCAGCCAGCTGGAAGTTAAGGAATGAAGCTATATTTACAGCTTAGCACAATGTACAGGCAGATATTTACAATATATTGCAAAATATATAAGCTATATACAGAAATATACAGGTTAAAAGTGCTACAGAAACACAATCCCTCTCCTAGAAATCAGAGTCCCCAGGAGGGGCTCCCAACCAGCCTTCCACCTTCTTTCCACCCCTCTTCCTTATCCCAGGGTCTGCCTTATGTGCAAGGTGAGTTGGGAGGATGGGCAAGGGGGGTTGGAAGCAGAATGATTAGTTGGGTTACACAGCTGCAAAAGCCCAGGGAGAAAACACAGGCACCGACTCCGACAGAAAGAGACTCTCTCTTATCTATGTTTGTGTCCTTGTTTTTATACATCTCAGCAAGCCCATGAGTGAAGTAGATATCACCATTGTTTGCTTTTCACAGCCTATAACTTAATTTTTTTCATTAAAATATTCCAATTAGCCTCAAACCAACACACCCCCCTTGTTGGAGTGACCCATCCCCCTCCCTACTCCTGCACCCAGCTGGCTTGTGCCTGGCTCTGGAGCTGGGCGCTTTGTGCTTCTGTTCCCCTTGCTTTGCTCTGCAGGTGACAACAAGGACGTGGAGGACAGCAGTGTGATCCACTATGATGATGCTGCCATCTCAAAGCTTCTGGACCGGAACCAGGATGCAACTGACGACACAGAGCTGCAGAACATGAACGAGTATCTCAGCTCCTTTAAAGTGGCCCAGTATGTTGTGAGAGAAGAGGACGGTGTGGTAATGTCATCCTGTCTTACAATCGCACCTCTCTGTATGTCCCTCGGTGTCTTTTTCACTCCCTCCCCTGTTCTTGGAGTGTTTTGGCATGGGGCAGGACTCCCAGATTGTCCCAGACTCACCCAGAGGTCCTGGGGCTGGTGCCTGTCTGCAGGCAGAGGAAGCAGAGCTGTGTCTGTCCTGTGCAGCCCACAGCACAAGCCAGGCCCTGTCCCTTGTTGCCCTCACAGCATCCATTGGCGCAGCCTGTCCTTCTGAAGGCCCTTCCCAGCAGACTAGGACCAGGCATGATGCTTCTTGGGGCCATGCTGCTGTCACCTTTTTCCCAGTAGCTGACTGACTCCTGTCCTTCATCTGTGGATGAAGCTGATGACAAGAGGGCATTCTGGGGATCACCACGGAGCTGTAGCTTTTCCCTCAGTGTGAGCATGGGCACTGCAGGGCAGGATGGGAGCAGGATTTGGAGGAGCTCTGACTGGGTGGGAGGTTGGCTCAGCTCTTTGTCAGCTTTGCACCAAGGTCAGTAGGCTTGGGCAAACACCCAGAGCCAATGCCAAGCAGCAGCTCTGTGCCCTCAGTCCCTGGAGTGCTGCTAGAGGGTGGGCAGCACAGTGATGTGGGCACATCTGGGGCTGCCTGATCTCGAGCCTCTCCTCTCTTGCCCTTCAGGAGGAAGTAGAGCGTGAGATCATCAAGCAGGAGGAGAATGTGGACCCCGACTACTGGGAGAAGCTGCTACGACACCACTACGAGCAGCAGCAGGAAGACCTGGCCAGGAACCTGGGGAAGGGGAAGAGAATCCGCAAGCAGGTGAACTACAATGACACCTCGCAGGAGGATCAAGGTACAGCCCCAGCTGCCAGCTCCAACTGGGCCCAGGCTGGACAGGGGGTGCTGAGGGCTTCCCCAGGTTCCTGCTGCCTGAGCTTCCCTGCTCAGGCACCCTGCTCCCACCTCCTTGGTGCTTCCCTGCACTTCAGTGACTCCGTGGCTCTGTACTTCCCAGATCTCTCAACTTCCCAGGGTCTCTCTCTTCAGAGATTTTCCCTTGTTTTGTTTTGCCTGTGAACTCCTGGGAGAATTTAGGAAAACAAGTCTGGGGCAAAACATTTCCAATGGTTTTTTTTTTTTGGTCTGTAAAGGGGAGCACTGGTTTTAGAAGATCTGGGAATGGGATTTCCTGCTTGCTGTGTCCTCCTCTCCCCCTGCCCAGGGGGCTTCTGCCTATACTCTGTGTCCCTCCCCGGGCAGTCCTGCTGCTCAGGCACTCCTCTAACCCAGCCTCCCTTGTGGTGTGCAGAGTGGCAGGATGAGCTCTCTGACAACCAGTCAGAGTACTCCATTGGCTCTGAGGATGAGGATGAAGACTTTGAAGAGAGACCAGAAGGTCAGAGTGAGTTCATGTGCTTGATACTTCATGGACTTTGTGGGAAGCCCCTAGCCCTGGGATGCAGCAGGAAGCTCTGGGCTGGAGGGGCTGGCATGCTCCTGGGCACTCTGCTCAGGGGGATGTGTCCTCGCTGGCCTGGCAGGTGAGAAGATTCCCAGGGCTGGGAAGGCAGCTGGGTGTTTCCATCACTGCTGCAGAACCTTGGTCTGGTCCTTGTGGTGGAAGAATGGGGCACAGTACCCCCATGCTGCATATGGCAGAGGAGTGCCCTGGCTCAGGGAGGCAGTGGGATGGGTGGAAGGGTCTCTGCAGCCTGGGCTGCTGCTTCACCAGGTTCTGCCTCTGTTGGGAGAGAGCTTGGGGTAGGTGAGCCCTTCACAGTTCTTCCTCCTGCCCGGGCCCCTCCATCACTGTGCTGCTTGACTCTAGGTGGCAGGAGACAATCCCGGAGGCAGCTGAAGAGCGACCGGGACAAGCCTCTGCCTCCTCTGCTGGCAAGAGTTGGGGGGAACATTGAGGTGAGGCCTCGGCCCGAGCAAGGCCAAGGCTCCTGTGCCAGGCGCTGCTGTTCCATGCCAGTCAGCAGCACATCAGCCCTGGTCCAGTGAGCCTGCGGCAGCCACGAGGCCGCCAGAGGCCACCTTGTGAACCCCCCGGCCCCCACAGGTGCTGGGCTTCAACGCGCGGCAGCGCAAGGCCTTCCTGAATGCCATCATGCGCTGGGGGATGCCACCCCAGGATGCCTTCAACTCCCACTGGCTGGTCCGGGACCTGCGAGGGAAGAGTGAGAAGGAGTTCAGGTGGGGGCTGGGTGAGGCCTGTCCTGGGCTCTGGCTGTTGGTGGTGAGCCCTCAGCTGCTGCGTTTGGGACCAGCTATGGCCATCCCCTTGTCCTGCCATGTCACCACCTCCTGCCGTGCTGCCCAGGGAAAGCAGAGGCTTTGCTGTGGCAAAACAGCAGGAGCCCAAGTGCCTGCAGAGCCCAGGGAGGTTTGTTTTTGGGGAGGACACCCCTGAGAGGTGCATTCCTCCTCCTTGGGACAGGCTAAATGTCAACCTGGGGTGAGGCTATGCCCGACCTGTGGGCACAGGCAGGGGGGTGGATGCCCAGTGAGGTGCCCACAGCTGGGCTGGGCTGGGCTGAGGTCTGGCATTGCAGGGCCTACGTCTCGCTCTTCATGAGGCACCTGTGCGAGCCCGGGGCAGACGGCGCCGAGACCTTCGCAGACGGCGTCCCCCGTGAGGGGCTGTCGCGCCAGCATGTGCTGACCCGCATCGGGGTCATGTCGCTCGTCAGGAAGAAGGTGGGTCAGGAGAATGCCAAAAGTGCCCTTTCAGATGCATCCTGGGGACCTGTGGGAGTCCTTGGCTGCTGGGTGCCTGTCACCAGGGGTCCCACACTGAGTCTCCCAGGCTCAGCACACAGCCCTTGTTGTCAAAAATCTGTAGGTGATGGTAGTGCCAAGTGCCTCCAGACCCTGCCGCTTCTTCCCCTGGCAGGGACGAGCAGGCCTCTGCTGGTCTGGATGGCAAAACAGGGAAATCACAGTGCAGATCTGCTGGATCTCAGAGCTGCGGTGTCAGATGTCCCTGACGGGGCAGGTGCTGCTGTTCTGCCACTGTGGGAATATGGACGAAGCAGCCTCATCACCACAGCTCTGCCATGTCAGGCTGGAAGCATGGCTGCTGTGTTTGACATGATGATGTCCACTTGCCCCAGGTACAGGAGTTTGAGCACGTCAACGGGAAGTACAGCACCCCAGATCTGGTCCTTGAGGGCCCGGAGAGCAAGAAGTGCAGTGAGATGGTGTCTTCAGACCCCACCACCCCTGTCCCGGCCAGCCCAGCCCATGGGCACGTGGGACCTGCAGCCCTGGGAGGTAGCTGTGCCTGCAGGCTTCACAGCAATGGGCATGGGAAGAGTGGTGGGCCAGGACAGCAGAAGCCCTGGCAGTGTGCTTGGCCCTCTGAGGTTCCACCCAGCAGTTTCCACACTTTGCTCTTGTTACAGACAGAACAGAAGCACAGTTGGGGTTCCAGGAAGAGAAGGACCAAGCAGAGCAGAAAACCAGAAAGGTGTCTGACAGCCAGGTAAGGAGGCTTCTGTCAGCATCTCCTCCAGGAGGCCTTCTTGTGGGCACTTCTGAGGAAGGGGCAAGGCTGGGCTGATGTGGTGCTTGACATTAAGGTGCCTGCAAGTGCTGAGAAGGCGGAAAGCGAAGAGCAGACAGAAAGCTGTGACAGCAAGGAGAAGCCAAGGGAAGAGAGGCAAGAGGAGAGTGAAAAGGCTGAGCCCTCTCCTGAGCCCTTGGGGAAAGGTGAGTCTGTGGCTTGGGTGGACATGATCCCCACACGTGGGCTCCCTGCTCAGCCATGGCTGGGACATCTCAGGGGTTTGGACCCAGCATCACCATCGATTTGCACTGCAGAAATCCTGCAGCTGAAGTTGTGTGAACCTGACCAGCCCTGCATGTGCCGCTGCTGCAGCTGGGTCCCTCTTTTCCTTCACATCCCTGTGGGACACCTGACTGTTGCAAGGTCCTGCAGAGATTCCTGAGACCAGCAGCTCCAGGTTGTAACTGAGAAGTGCTTGTTTGGAGCTGGCTGTTCCTGGCAAGATGTTCCTGGAGATGTCTCAAGGAAGAGGAAGAACTAAAACATTTTCTTGTTAAAATGTAGAAGAATTTTGTCTGCGAAGTCTTTGAGTGCCTCCAAGGTGCAAGCAGTGTGGTCACGTCTCTGGAAGTGCCCAGCAGAGTGTTATGCAAGCTAACCTTTTCCCATGTCCTGTTCCCTTCTGCAGATGAGGGCATTCCAGAGAAAGAGAAGCCTTTGGAGAAGCTGGAGTTGAAGAGCAGCCCAGGCAAAGGGGAGGACAGAGAAGACAAACCTGGTGAGGCATGAGGGGGCTTTGGGCTGAGAAGGGGTATGAAGGGTCTCCAAAGCAAGGCAGATGCCTAGTGCAGAGGTGAGGGATGATGTCCACGGGGTGGTGACAAGGACAGCCAGCAACTAGTGCTTGCCTACTGGTGACATTTGAGAGCCACGAAGAGGAACAAGACCCCGTGGCAATGGGCCCTGCCTGCACCTGCTGTGCACAGTGTAGCCTGCCAGACAGGCCAGTGGGCAGCTGCTGCAATGGCTTCTCCAACAGCAGGGAGTTCCCCTGGCAGCTGAGGGGACAGGAGTGGCACCACCTGGTGTTTTGGTGGGGTACGGTTGGACAGGTGCCATTTGCTGTGTTTGCCAAGCAGAGGAGGGCAAGGCGGAGGAGAAGGAGCAGAGTGAGGCTCAGCAAAATGGTGACAAAGAGGAGGAGGAGGATGGAAAGAAGGATGAGAGAAATGGCAACTTCCGCTTCATGTTCAACATCGCCGATGGCGGCTTCACAGGTGAGGGGCAGAGATGAGGTAGTGGCTGCTCACACGGAGCTGCTGCCCTGGAGCTTTGGCCTGCAACAACCACTGCAGGAGGTTGTGTGAGGATGGTGCTGCCCATGGCCTCCTGGGAGATGCCAGCAGTGACCCTGTGCAGTGACCCCAGCGCTTTACCAGGCCATCTGGCTTCTGCTTCTGCAGAACTGCACACACTGTGGCAGAACGAGGAGCGGGCAGCCACCTCCTCCGGCAAGATCTATGACATCTGGCACCGCCGACACGACTACTGGCTCCTGGCAGGGATTGTCACGTACCCTTTGGCATGGTGGCAGCGTGCCTTATGCTGTCGGGATGTGAGGGCAGCTTCAGAGGGGCACAGGGCCTGGGGTGTCAGTGTGGTGATGAGCAGGGAGGGGGGTTGGTGACATAACATTGCCGTGGGCACTGGGCGTGCCATCAACTGGGCAGGTCTTCCCTTGACGCACACCCTTCGCCAGCCACGGCTATGCCCGCTGGCAGGACATCCAGAACGACCCACGCTACGTCATCCTGAATGAGCCTTTCAAGTCAGAGATACACAAGGGGAACTACCTCGAGATGAAGAACAAGTTCCTCGCCCGGCGGTTCAAGGCAAGTTGCGGGTCCAGGGCTGGTGAGTTCTGACCAGTGTGAGGGACTGGAGTGGCACCCCAAAGCAGAGGGGAGCTCACCAGCACCTTCTGAGAGCAGCTGTGGACTTTGAAGGGCTCATGGTCACCAGAGGAGAGCGGGCATCTGGGACCTTGCAGGCTCTGCAGAGTGGTGCATGGAGTAGGGCTGGCTCCTCGCTGTGCGTGGGCTGGGTGCTCTGCTGTGGAAATGTTGCTCAGGGCCCTTTCTGGGCTTCTCAGTGTTTGAGCAGCATGAGGAGTCCTGAGGGCTCAGTCTGTGCCACCAGGAGCTTTTGGTCCTGAAACCTTCCCCTCCTGCACCTCCCAGTTGCTGGAGCAGGCCCTGGTGATCGAGGAGCAGCTGCGGAGGGCTGCGTACCTCAACATGACGCAAGACCCCAGCCACCCGGCCATGGCCCTGAATGCGCGGCTGGCGGAGGTCGAGTGCCTCGCCGAGAGCCACCAGCACCTCTCCAAAGAGTCCCTGGCTGGCAACAAGCCTGCCAATGCCGTCCTGCACAAGGGTGCGTGCTGCAGAGCGGGCCGGGAAGGGTTTGACCACCCCAGCTGTGGGCACATCCAGATGGGAGGGTGTCCCTGGCTCACATCCCTCAGCCAGGGACCGCTTGCTCCTGCCCAGCTCTCTGCTGGCGAGGGCACTGGGAAATGTCAGGCTGCTGGTGGTGATCCACAGTGCCCTGCCACTGGCTCGTAGCTGCTGGAGCTCACCGGTCCCTGGGGCTGGGATCTTGGGGTGTTGCCAGCCCTGTGAGGATCTGGTGAGCGCCCTGAGTGCCAGCTCTGCTCACAGTGCTGAACCAGCTGGAGGAGCTGCTGAGCGACATGAAGGCCGACGTGACGCGGCTGCCCTCCATGCTGTCGCGCATCCCGCCCGTGGCCGCCCGGCTGCAGATGTCCGAGCGCAGTATTCTCAGCCGCCTGGCCACGCGCGGCGGGGACCCCACCGGGCCCCAGGTCAGCGAGGGTGGGGATGGGTATGAAGCCCTCTGGCAGGGCTGCTGGTGGGGCTGGCGCTGCAGGTCAGCAGCTTTTCTCCCTTCTTCTCTCCTCAGGGCTCCTTCGGCTCCTCCCAGATCTACAACAGCAGCTTCGGGACGAATTTCCGCGGTCCCGGGCCGGGTGGGATCGTCAACTACAGCCAGATGCCTCTGGGACCATACGTGACTGGTGGGTCAGGGTCTGGAGGGGACGCTCCTGAGGACGGGCATGCAGGGAGTGGCTTTGAGAGGGCCAGCAGCTCTCGGGGCCAGCAGGTGAGCCGGCGCCTTTGCTCTCTCCCCTCGCAGATATTTAGCTGTTCCCACCATTGTCCTCTGCAGCTCCATTTCCAGCCGAGGTAAGGCTGTGCTGGCTGCTCTGCACAGCTCCTGAGGGACATGTGGGGCTGTGTGGGCCCCGCTCTGGTCTACTCCCCAGGCACTGGTATGCAAACGTGGGTCTGGTTCAAGCAACTGCAGTAAACGCCGGCAGCAGGGATGGGATCCATTCCAAAGGCCTTGAGCTTGCTGCCCATGCCTGGGGGGGTTCCAGTGCTTCCCTAGCCCCTTGGTGTGGGGAGGGTCCGGAGCCTGGCTGACGGCAGCTGTGCCCTCTCTTTGCAGCAGTCCCCGGAGCCATTCCCTGTCTGAAAGCTGCCCTGTCACTGGAGGAAGGGCTGGGGACGTGCAGCTTTGCCTGGGTGAGTGCCAAGCTGCCTCTGGTGCTGCTGGGCTCTCCCACTCTGCTTCGAGTGTGCTTCACCTGCTGTGCTCCCCAACGGCCGCAGCAGCTGGCATGGGGGGCTCCTGTCCTTGTACATTTTTTGCACTTTCTTATGGAAGACTTGAAGGGTTTGGCTGGGCAAGGTGGGCTGGGAAGGGAGATCGAGTCACCGTGTTTGTGTCTGGTGTTATTGGCACATGGGGGTGTGAGGGGAGGCCAGCAGGTGCCCCAGTGCCCTATTGGCTGGGTCCAGGCTGGCTCCCACTCCTGGGCATCCCCATGCAGTCCATTCCTGCGTCCTTGTGGTGTTTGAGCAAGTGCATGCCTGCTGCCAGAGCCTGCCCACTGCCAGAGCCCAACCTGTCTGTTCCTGGCTGGAGCATTGGTGTGTGTTGTGGGGATCCCTGGCACTGCCTCCAGCGCTATGGCAAGGTCAGGGATCTGGTCACACCAGGCATGGGGCACATGGGCAGAGGCGACGTGGGCAGCAGGGAGGGGCTGGCTGGGGCTGGCTGTGAGCGTGGTAACACTGACTGAGCCGTGGTGGTGGCCCCTCGCCAGCGGCTGGCAGCAGCTGTAGGCAGCATCCCCGCGTTCACGTCGTGCTCCATGTGTCCTGGTTTCTGTTCTCTGTGGTTTAATAAATCCCTTCAGAAGGACGAGCAGGAGCCTGCTGGGTGTGCAAGCAGCTGGGTTGGGAGTGCTCATGGGGTCCTGCTGTGAGGGTGGGTGCATGGCGGTGATGGGGTAGCCGTGGCAGGGTCCTTGTAGTGCCTGCTGTCCCCCAACACCCTGTGCAGAGCCATCTGTGCAGGCACATGCAGGCCCATGGCCAGCCACAGGTGCGTGCCTGTGCTGCTGCTTTCTGTGGGTGCTTCAGACACACACCGGTAGATCTCCACAGCATGGACAGCTCTGCGGGCACCTGTGAGCAGAGCCCCTGAGTGTGGGGGCAGTGACTCTGTACACGGCCATGGGTCCCTGTGTCTGCACACAGACATCTGTGCTGTCCTGAGCTAGCAGCAGGTGTAGATAAAGGTGTGCAGATACAGGTGGGGATGAGCTGATGTGCCTGGGGAAGGCTCTGCACACATTGCACACCTCTAGATGTGGCTGTAAGCATCTCCGGGCGTGGGCAATGGGCTGTGTGCTTCCACAGGGGAGCAAAGGCAGGCAGATACCTACAGCCTCCTGGGAGTCTGTGTCTGTCCATGGGTCTGTCTAGGGAGTGTGGAGCTGAGTGCAGACACACAGCTGGGTGTGGGATAGCTACACCTGCACCTGTCTCTGGGTGCACACTTCCAGCTGTCCCTACACACAGACTCACAGAGTGGCTTGGGTTGGAAGGGGCCTTGAGGATCATCCAGTTCCAACGCCCTGCCATGGGCAGGGACACCTCCCACCAGCACAGGTTGCTCAAGACCTCATCTGGCCTAGCCTTGAGCACCTCCAGCAAGGGAGGGACCTGCAGCCTCCCTGGGCAACTTGTGCCAGTGTCTCCCCACCCTCTAAAGAATTTCTTCCTCATCTCCAATCTAAATGTGCCCTCTTCCAGCTTCAAGCCATTTCCTCTCATCCTGTCACTACAAGCCCTTGTAAAAAGTCTCCTCCTGGCTTTCCTCTAGGCTCCTTCAGGTACTGGAGCCTTCAGGCACTGTAAGGTCTTCCAGGAGCCTTTTCTCCAGGCTGAACAGTGTATACAAATGAGTGTAGCTGCAGCTGCATTACTCTGTGTGTGAACAGGGACTGAGCTGTGCATGGGCACAGACACAGCTCCGGAGCTCTGCAGAGCTACCTGTGCACAAATGTTCTGTGTTTGGGTGCAGATCTGCAGGTTCTACAGCTGTGCCCGTGCATCTCATGCAGCCTTCTACATGGGCAGCTGTGGGTGTATGAAGACTGGCAGGGTGACAGGGCTGCAGGAGGGGCCTGTGGGTGGATCTCAATACCGAGCTGAGCTGTGTGTGTACCTACAGACTGTGGGGATTTACATCCCTGGGTGCCTGTGTGGGTGCCTCTGGGTGTAAATACAGCTGCAGGGACAGGTAGGGTGTGTGTGCCCACACAGCTGCTTGCAGACATGCACCCAGGTGTGCCCCACACACCACCACGGGTACTCTGCCTGTCCCTGCACGTACACTTGCATGCTTCCCCACCCATCTCACCCCCCCAGCACTGCCAAGGCCACCATGGGCTCCCTGCCACCCCTCCACCCGCTCCATCGTGGCCGCTCCTAGGCTGGTGGTGCTGAGCGGAGGCTGCAAGGCGCAGGCTGGGGAACAGCTTCGTGTTGTCGGCCTCAGGGGCATACAGCACCCGCTCATGCCCTGTACCCAGCGCCTCCGGCCACGCGGTGGGCAGGAGCAACGCATGCAACGGGGCCCTGCATCACGCTGGCGGCACCCGCGGTGGGCAGGGTGGCCGGACGGCCTGGGACTCGCCCCACCACGCTCCCAGCCGGCCCTTCCTCGGGTGGAAGCAGTACAAGGGTCCAGGGCAGCGCGGGCAGGGCTCTCAACGCTTGCCGTGCCAACCACACTCTCCACTTTGCTCCAACAAAGCATAAGCAAGCGATCGGGCGGTGAGGGCGGTGTGGCCGCGCCTAGGAGCGATAATCCTTCTTGCTGTAGGGTTTGTTGCCCAGGATGCTATCGATCTCGTGGACGATGGAAGACGACAGCTTCGGAAGGACCTGCAGAGGACAGGCCAGGAGTTAGGATCTCACCATTGCTGCTGCATGCAGCCGTGCCGCGCTCGCCACCTCCGCCCCGCCACCTCACTGCCCCAGCAGAGTGACCCAGTTCTGGGGAGCCCGGGTCAGGCTCATCCCACACCTTCCCAGCCCAGCAGAGCCTCATTTCCACCACGCAGCGTCAAAGGGAGCAAAACCCATTTCTGTTTCCAGCTTCACAACCTCCTTTCCCTACAACCTGCGCTGTGGGAATAGGGGCTGGAGCAGGCCCAGAGGAAGGCAATGAAGCTGGGGTAGGGTCTGGAGAACAGGGCTGGAGAGGAGCAGCTGAGGGAACTGGGGGTGTTCAGCCTTGAGAGGAGGAGGCTGAGGGAAGTCCTCATCGCTCTTTACAGCTTCCTGAAAGGAGGTTGGAGCCAGGTGGGGTTGGTCTCATCTTCCAAGGAACAAGTGATAGGAGAAGAGTAAGTGGTCTCAAGTTGCCCCAGGGGAGGTTTAGGTTGGACATGAGGAACAATTTACTTTGATTGCCAGCCCTGGCCCAGGCTGCCCAGGGCAGTGGTGGAGGCCCCAGCCTGGAGGGGTTTCAAAGCTGTGGAGGTGTGCTGAGGGGCAGGGTTGGTGGTGCTGTGGTAGTGCTGGTTTAAGGGTTGGACTGGATGATCCAAAAGGTCTCTCCCAAGCAAAACCATTCTGTATTTCTCTAAGCCCTGGGAGCAGGGGCTGCTTGTTCCCCTGGCACTGCCTCTGCTGGCACAGCTGGTGGTGGATACTGACCTGTATTGCTCCGATGTTCTCCATCAGCTGGTCAGCGTTGGAGGCACCCAGCAAGACGGAGCTGACACCCTCATTGCGCAGGCACCAGGCTGGGGGAAGAGAGGAGAAATCGAGTGTGGCTCAGCCACCTTTGATGTCCCCCTGACAGTGTGCCCTCCCGCCGTCCCCCTGTCCCCTCACCAATGGCAAGCTGGGGCAGGGTGCAGCCCAGGCGCTCGGCGATGGCCTGCAGCTCCTTCAGCTTTGCCTGCTGCCGCCGGCCCTCCTCGCTCAGGATCTTGTCCTTCAGCCACTGGTATCCCTGGGAGGCACACAAAAGGGCTTGGCTGTACCAGGAACTTGTGCAGTTAGGGCACCTCCAACTGCCCAGGTCTGCTGGTCTCCTGGGGACATTGAGATGCACCCGGCTCTGCTCCATCAGCTCTGCCCATCCTGTCATAACCACCCCTGGTCTGGGCTCACCTTCAGTGAGGCACGGGAGTAGGGGGGAATGCCCCCATCATACTTCCCCGAGACGATGCCACATGCCAGCGGGGACCAGGTCATGGCTCCGACGCCTGGGGACAAAGCAGAGTAAAGGCTAAGGCTGCTATTCTCCAGCTCCCCTGGGGATCATGGCACAGGGGCTGGCTCGTCCCAGGGCCATTCACTGTGCCCTGCTGGGCTTTGGGGTGGGGGGGTTTGGCAGGACACACCCCCCCACTTTACCTATCTTGTGGAAGAGCTCGGGCAGCTGCACCTCCACCTTCTCCCGCTGGAACATGTGGTACTCGGCCTGCTCGCAGATGGGTGGGATGAGGTTGAACTGCCGGGCCACTGAGTAAGCTTCCTGCCAAGGAACCGGGACCCTCAGCACCCCGCTGGCACCTAGGAGGCCCCTGCTGACCCCCCGGTCCCCCAGCTGAGCCGCAAGCAGCCCTCCTGAAGAGATAATTAAGGCTCAAGCGCATCTGCAAGCACTTGGCTGCTGCCAGCTGCTGTCTAATTAAATCAACATCACTGGAGCTGCTCCACTGCGGCTGCCTCGGCCCCCCCCAGGCCCCTACCATGATCTCCATGGAGCTCCAGCGTGAGGTCCCCCAGTACATGGCCATCCCCTGGTTGATGACGTGGGTCATGGCTCGCACCGTCTCTGCCGGAGGGAAGGGGAGAGCAGCAGCGGGGGTTAGCAGGGGTCGTGCTGGCAGGAGGAGGCTGCTGAGCATCCACTCCCCAACGGTGGGTTGGGAACTGGAGCGTGGCTGTGTCCGGAGGATGCTTTCAGAGGAGCAGGATGGGGACCGAGGGAGCAGCCGCTCGGGACGTGCCGGGGACCACGGCCCCCCCGACATGCTACCAGTTATGCCAGGGCTTTCCCCATATGGATGCAGCCCAAGGCTCCCAGCACCAGCCCCTCACCCCACAGGGTACCAGCACAGGCACCGCTGCAGAGGAGGGGACCTGAAGCATTGCTCCTGTGCTGAGACACAGGCGAGGGAGAGAGCCCCAGACCCTATGGGAGGAGTGCTAGGGTCTCGGGGGGAGCTGGCCCTGAGCCATGCGAGCTGTGGCTAAGCCAAGGCGCTCCTGCAGCCACAGGCAGGCAGTGGGGAGAGCAAGGGGGATGGGGCTGCCCTGGCCAGGGGGGACTCTGCCATGGTGCCCCGTGGCAAGGGCCTGGGCAGTCTCTTTGCTTTCCTCCCCTGGAACTGCAGGAAAGTCTGAAGGGCTAGGGGTGTTTTTGTGCTGCTGCTGCTGCCTCCGTATTTGGCAGCAGGGTTGCTCAGGGTACAGAGGACAGGGATGGAAATCACAAGGAGTGGGACTTCTGCCCCAGGAAACGCCACTGGGACACGGGCAGCAGCAGCGTGCGGGCAGGAAGTACCTTCCACGATGAAAGTCCTGGACTTGGAGGAACTAAATAGGTCCCCTGGTGATAAAAGAGAGATTTAGAGAGAGAGCAGAGTTGGCTGCTGCTGGTGGAGCAGAGCAAGTGACTCGCTGAGACAGGGCAGCCATCTGCCACTGAACCACCCCCACCAGGGCCCAAGAGGGTCCTGGTGCTGGACTGGCAGAGGTTCAGCTGCTGTGTGAGTGACCCTGGTGGCAGAGGAGTGGTTTCTGCTTGGGAAGGGAAAACACTCTGTAGATAAAAGCCTGGCGCAGACCAACCACGATGCCAACAAAAGGCAGCAGGGAGGAGCATGGCACTGTGGTGCAGCACCCACCTTCCATCGGCGTGTTGGGGTCGGGCCGGTTGGCAAACACCACATCCACATACTCCAGCTGCAGCCGCTCCAATGATGCCTTCAGACCTGACATGCCAATGGAACCATCAGGTGTGCCAGATTCTGTGCCGGCAGCCAGCAAAGAACAGCCTGGCATTGGCACGTCCTGGCATTGAGGCTGGCAGTGTCCAGCGAGCGTCCCTACCTTCAATGATGTGCTTTCGGGACAGGCCCCTCTCCGTCTCGGCCCTGTGAAAGGAAAGTTTGTGAGAGCCCAGCACTCTGTGGCTGCTCTGCTGTGGGGCTGGGGTGCTACCTACTTTCCTCCCCAGAAGATTTTGGTGGTGATCACCAGGCTGGACCTTCTGCAGGGAGAAAGAGAGCGTCACTGCTGGTGGTACCCATGAAGCCCCATGTGCCCTGCCTGCTCCCTGCCCACATTCACACCCAGCCCAGCTCCACCAGCTTTCCTCAGCCCACGGACACTGCAGGGACAACTCTGCTGTGCCTGATCAAACCCAGCTTACCTCCACCCCTTCTTCTTGATAATGTTCCCCAGCACCACCTCGGCCCTACAAGGTAAGGGGATGTAAGATGCTGGCACCTGAGCTTCTGCAGCCACAGGGAGTGGTGGCCACCAGCCAGGAGATGCCCCTGCTCCCTGGCAGCTGTGGCTCACCATGCCAGGGTGAGTGCATGGCTATGTCTGTGTAGCACAGGCACCACAGGGTAGCATGGGATGACACAAGCCATCACCTGCAAGAGCTAGGACTGGCTGCCCCATCCTGGCAGCTGCTTTGCAGCTGGCAAAAATGGGAGACTGCCAGCTCTGAGGTGCCAGAGGCTGGGGTGCAGGGGGAGGCCCCATGTGCTGCCACCAATGCTGGGTACATACTTGCCGGCGGCGTAGACTTCTGCTGTGTCGAAGAGATTAATGCCGTTGTCATAGGCTAAAGTCATCAGCTGCTCTGCCATCTGCCAGGGGACAGTGGGGAGGGTCGTGAAGGGGGTGGCTGAGAGCTGGACTGCAAGCTGTGTGCTGGTGAGCGCTGGCAGACCATGGGCACTGAGGCCAAGTCCCATGGCTCTGCTGGCTCCATCCCCTCCTGCATCACTCAGGGCACAACCCTTACCTCGTCTGTGATTTGCCCTCCGAAAGTCACCCATGTCCCTGAGAGAGAGAGAGGGCGAATGCCTGGTGAGTGTGGTGAGCACCCAGCTGCTGCTTCCCTGACCCTTGGCCACCCACCTCACTCCCCTGGCACAGCCCCGGCACACAGCGGCTGCGGTTGGCCTGGCCGCGTGCGGCAGGGTGCTGCCAGCACAGCCTGGTCACTTTCCATTAGTCGGGAGGTGAAAAAGGGAGAAGAATTTGACAACTTCTGGGCTGCATCTCAAAGCTTCTGCAGGGCTGGAGGGAAACCCTTTCTTGCCCTTCCCTTGGCAAAGAACGGCCGCAGTGGCAGCCGCGGGATTAGGGGGGGCCGTGGCAAGCGCCGGCACTTACCCAGGCCCAGGCAGGACACGCGCAGCCCGGACTTGCCAAGGTTCCTGCAAGACAGAGAGCAGTCAGCAGAGCCCCCAGACCTCGTCCACGTTGGGGTAGGGAGGGCATGGTGGTGGTCCCTGTCTCCGTCTGTGGCTGGAGGCATCCCACAGGGAAGGTCCCCCCCCATCACTGAGTGAAAGCCATCCCAGGCTGGGCACTGACTTAGTGGCACAGCCAGCACCAGGGCAGCGATGCTGCTCCCCACGCACTAAATAGCTGCTGTGCCTGGCAGGGTACCCGGGAGAGGCAAAGGGCAGTGACCTCATTAGCGCTGCTCGTTGTGGCAAGGGTGTCTGGTCTCCTGACAGAGCTACCAGTGTGGGGGGGCAGGGCAGGAGCGGTGGGACTGGCACAGTGGTGGCCAGGCCTGGAGCATCCCACACGTGAGCTGTGCCTGTTCTCTGTGGTGGAGGACAGGGCTTGCCCAGAGAGAAGGTGCTGGGCAGTGGAGTGGGATCTGGGAGAAATGGAGCACCCCGAGAAGTTGGTTGGCACAAGGAGCTGAAGAACAGCTTTGGGGAAGGGGGCCGGGCTGGCAGCCGCCTTCGCCGTGCCGATGGAGAGCCAACTTCTGCTGGAGGATGACAAAGGCTGGAGAACTGAGCGTTAAAATAAATAAAGTGTAGGTGAGCCGCGGCAGCTCGCCCGCGCGGGTGTCGCGTAGCAACAGGGAGGCACCGCCACCGCCAGCATGGGCACAGGGAGCTGGGCAGGGAGCAGCCACGGTGAACTGAGGGCTGAGCCAAGCTGGGGCACCTTCCTGACATGCTGCTGCATTGATGCCCAACATCTGGAGGTGCGGGGGCACCCCTCAGCCCTGCGTTACGTTCAGGGTGTTTCACGGTGGGGAGAGACCCTGGCCATAAGGGTGGTTCACTCAAGTCCCGTCCTGGCCTTTCTGGGCTACAGAGGCATCACTGGGGTCTTCCCTGGCAGGTGGGAGCTGGTGGCACATTACTGCTCCCAGCTTTCCTGACTGGAAGCGTGCTGACTGGCTGCCCAGTGGGGATGCTGGCAGATGTCAGGAGAGGCCAAGCACCCCCTGGCACTGTGCTGTGGCTTTGCCATCCCTTTGCACAGAGCAGCCCCACCACCACTGTCTCCCCCCACAGCTGCCAGCAGGGATCCTAGAGCTGGTCACCTGCTGCTTGGCATTAGGTGGACCTTGGGGTGCTCCTCCTGTGGACGGGGACGTGACCAAGGGGTGCTGAGCTTGGAGGATGTCACCGTGTGTATCCCCAGCAGCACTGTCATAAGGATTTGGAGTTCAGGAGCCAGACAGGGCCACCCCGAGCCCCTCCCCAGTGCCCAGGCAAGGGCACTTGGCTGCTCTGGACACTGATGGTGGGTGATGCGGTTGGTGGGTGACGGTTGGAGCCATCCCCACGCTTGGGCAGCCTGATGCGCTTTCTGTCTAATGCCAGGCACAGCTGGGCTGCAGTGAGGGCACGCAGCGGCTGGCAGCTGGACTGTGGCGTGCGTGTTCATCTGGGGGGGGAACCCCTAGCCCTGTGCCTGGGCGCACGCTCACAGAGCGGGGGATCCCTCCAGCCCCATGCCTGAGCTAACACTCATCTCGAGAGGGGGGGAAGCCCTCAGAGCTCTGCAATAGTGCCAGGGATGTGGAGCATGTTAACCCAGTGGGTGCCAGCCTGGGGGGCACAACGTGTCCTAGCTGACCCCCTTCATTTCCAGCTCCACTGTGGCCAGCTGAGGGCCAAGCCCTGGCTACAGTTCCGCACACGCTTTGCAGGGTGGCAATCCCCGGCGGCACCGGAGCGATGTCATGGCAGCCCGTGGATTAACGCATGCCACGACTTCCCGACCCCCCCGGCCCCAGCTCGTCAGCCGGCGCGGCTCAGCAGGCGCCGGGAATCCTTTTAATCTACCCCAAATTTTGGGTCCCTTTCCTGCCCCATCCTCTTGGTTTTAGAGGAGGCTGGATCAAAGCTACCCGGAGAGAGGACCGGAGTGAGGAGAGAGGAAGGTGACAGAGGCGCACGGTCGGTCGGCACTTGGAGCACCCAAACCCCACAGAACAGGATGTGAGCCAGGGATCGGGGCCCCCCCAGACCCTGCCACCGCCCCGAGCTTGGTGAGGAACAGAGAAAGCAGCCGAGCAGGCAGCGGATCCCGTTTCCTACCGGTATTTCATCCCCGGCTGCTTGACGCTGGACTCGCTGGAGGAGGGCGCGTTCTGCACCGAGAGCTGCCCCAGGCTTCGGGCCACCATGGCCACGGCTCGAAACTTGCCGCGGGTGCCCAGGCTGGGGCTGCCGGCATTCTGTCGGTTCAGCCGGTCCTCCGCGCTCCGGCTTTTGATGCTGTGCTCGGAGCACACAAAGGAGACCTGCATGCTGCTCCGGCGGGCAGCCGCCAGCTGCCTAAATTTAGCCGGCGCCCCGAGCCAGGCGGGAGCTCCTCCCGCACGCCGCCAACGTGACGGCGGGGGGCTGCGAGGCGGCGGGCGCGAAGCCGCTCCCGGCAACCCTCCTGCCCTCAATATTTGATGAGCTCAGGAAGCGAGCAACTGAGCAGCACCCGGGCAGGTGGGGGGAAGGAGGAGGAGCTCCGCTGTGGATGCCCTCCACGGAGCGCCCACCACGGGCAATGTGCCCAGCCCCAGTTTGGGGTGACAGGGCCACTGGCCTCCCTTGACCGTGCCGTGGCGGAACAACGACCTCCTCCTGGGTGGGTGTGAGTCCGAAACAAACCCTTCCAGATGGAGCCATGCCCATGGCCAGATACCCAGCTCTGGGTGTTAGCCCCGCGGTTTGCCAGAGCTGGGCCAGTTGCCCACCTCAGAGTCACAGCCTCAATAGAGCATCCCTCAAATTACACCGGGCTCAAACAATGGGGGCTGAGGTAAAACCCAGCCTGGCACCTCCTGCCAAAGGAGGGCCACAAGCTGGCTGTCCTGCGGCACTGCTTCTGGCCAGGCCCATGTTGCCGTGGTTGCCCACCTCAGCTGTGCCCCCAGGGAAGGGGCAAGGAGCGGGCTGTGGCTTCACTTGCAGAGGAAATCACACACGGCTGGCTCTGATTTAATGAGGACCTTTGTAATCTCCACCGCCTCCCGCTCCCGCAAAGCTCCTTAACTGGGTAATCCCACCGGTGCCAGCGGCAGCCCTCTGGCGGGGGGGACCCGGCAACCATCGGCAGCTCCCCGAGGAGAAAGCCCAGAGATTTTGGGGCAGTGGGCATCTGCCCGGAGGAGCAGCACAGGTGTGGCTTGCGTCAGCCTATGTCCATCAATAAATAACCACCCCATGAATACTTGATGGGCTCTTGCTGTTGTGTAAATGTTACCTCTGTCTTTGTGAGCTGAGCAGAACCTGACCTGCTGTGCCGCAGTGTGGCACAGCATGGCATGGCACGGCATGGCAGCAAGCGGCAGAGATGTGATCCCTAGGGGCTTTGCTGCACTGGGGGGATGAGAGGCCCCCAGAATTTTCACAGGGGGAAGACCTGCTGTCCCCTGTCCTGATGACCTCAACTGTAGACGGATTATCAGAGGTGCCCAGCTCTGTGCCCCCTTGCCCACCTGCAGTGTGGGGAGGAGAGGGAAAGGATGTTCTGGGAGAGGAAGCCTCATGCCCTCTGAGGAGATGCAGCCAGCTCTCCAGCTGCCTGGCACATCCTGCCCGAACGGGTGGATGATAAGGACAAGAGTTGGGTGAAATCCTGGTACACCCCACGCTGTGCCCGAGCCCCAGATTATGGTGCACCAGCTCCGCACACCTGCATCAGAAAGGCACAGGTAAGGTGCCCCCGTGGCTGCTCCAGCCGCCTGAGCTTTGTAAGCACCGAGTGAGGAAAGCCAAGGAAGAAGCTCCAAGATCATCGAGCAACCAGGAGGCCACAGCCCTGGCCTGCCGCAGCGGCTCCCGCACACGAGATCCACACGACCCCGGCTCCTCCCGACCTCGGCGCAGCACAGGGCACTCGGCGAAACCCAGGCCTTTCCCCGACGGGTGCAAGACGAGCTGTAAGCGACATCTCCTGCTCCAACCGCACACTCCAGGCTGGGCACACTTGGCCCTCGGAACGCTGCTCGCCCCGCCGGCTCCGGCGCTGCCTTACCTGTACCTCATGCCGGTGGTGCGGGCGGTGCTGTCGGCCAGGGACAGTCCATGCATCCGCAGGAACTCCTCCAGCGTCTTCGCCCGCGCCGCCGCCCGCACGTCCCGCAGCCGTCGCAGCTCCAGCCCGTCGGCCGGGCGGGGGGCCGGCAGCAGCCCCCAGTCCGGGGGGTGCCGGCTGGCCACGCTGCGCAGGCTCTCGCTGTACGTCATGGAGAGCATCCCGCCGGCCCGGTGCAGGCTCTACCGCCGGCACCGGTATTGACCCCTCAGCAGTGCTGCGGAGAGAGCTGGGAAAGCGTTCCGACAGGGTCCACCGGCGCTCATGGAAGAGCCATGCCCATACCCGTGCCATGCGACCTGAGCGGTGGCACCAGCCCTTGCAAGGACCTGACCTGTGGCGGGTCTATGGCGGCGCACGGAGGGGAAAGCAAGGATCCTGGCAAAGCCATGGCTTCTGCGGAGCAAAGCTGCGGTCGGGGAGCCAAAGAGCAAAGGGAGGGTGGTGGCAGAAGTGCGGCAGGAAAGGGATGCAGCACTGCCCATGCTCGGGCAGCTGGGGCTGCGGTGAATACCCGCCACCGCCACCTGAAGTCTGGGGAGCTGGTGCAGCCTGGTGCGTGCCTGGGCTGTGCTGCCTCTTAGCTTGCATCAATGGTGCCACTGGTTTGCATCCCTGTGAGGGATGTGGTGGGCCTCAGGAGGCAGCTGAGGGAGGGTAAGTATGGCAAGGTGCTGGTGAGAATCTGGCACCACATGTCAGTGGGTGGGAGAGGCTACGATGGGAATAGTGGCCCCACGGGGCTCCCCAGGGAGGTGGGCATCCACAGAGGGGCCTTGGGTGTCGGGTGCTCACCGGTGGCTGCTGTGCCTGCAGGAGGGAGCTGCAGTCCCCAAGGTCAACCAGCACCTGCCCTGGCAGAAACGTTGCAGCTGGCAAAGGCCACCTCAAACAGCCTGCCACAGCTGGAGATCCCCAATGCCTCTAACGCTGAGACCTCATCAGTGGTGGCACTGGCATTGATCTCCCTGCTGCTCTCTGCAGCGTCCCTCGCACTTGGTGTCTGAGAGGAGCAGGGACCGGGGCCAAACCCTCGGCGCTGGTGCCGAAGCGGCTGCTGGGAGCGCACCGAGCCCAGGCTGCGCTGGCGTCAGGCTCCCAGCGGTGGTTTTCTCTTTCCCTGTGAAGCTCAAATTCGCAGCAGCAGGAGCCAAAGCAGAGTGCATCTCCCATTGAGGTGTGACCTCAAGGAAAAGAAGAAAGCCCAAGAGATGCACTCCACTGGCAAGGGGTGACTGAAGCCTTGGGGGACTGCGGCGATGCCAGAGACCCTCCCGCTCTCCTCCTGCTCTGCAGTAAGGACTTGGGAATGCAGGGAGACATGGAAAGGGGACCAAACCCAGCCCTGGCCACAAGCATCTGCTTCTTGCCGCTGGAAGCTGGCACCACCAGCACCAGCCCTTCGCACACAGTATCAGCGGCTCCTACCAGGCATGGGTGTAGCACCCACCGTGGGATCTCCATTTCCTCAGTAGGACTCTCTTGCCCCTATTGGGATCCCCTTGCCCAACAGCAGCCAGGAAAAGTCCAAGCTGGCTGCACCGCTGGTCTGCAGCTTCACCATGCTACAATGAAATGGCTGCAGCAAGTGGAACCGGGGGTTTGGTCTGGGCAGTTCTGGGGAGCAGGGCGAGGATCCACCAGCTGCCACATTCTGACACCTCCCTGATTTTGAGCTGAGTCCCGCGGCAGGGCAGCGGGGAGGGCGCGGGGACAGCGGCATTACCGACGGGCTGCTTCTGAGCAGCAATCGCAGTACGACCAGAGGGACGAGAGCCACGGGGCTGCGGGAGCTGCCGGAGCCAAAGCAGCGCCGAGCCCAAGCGGGAGAGGCCATTTGCTGGGATAGGGACAGGACACAGGCTCTACGGGGTGGCAGGGGACCGTTAGCGTGCGTCAGGGGCACAACAAGTGGATGGACAACCAAGTGGGTAGGGCGGCTGCTCAGAAAGGCATCTACCCAGCCCGGCTGGCAAAGCTGAGAGCTCGCTGGCAACCGACAGCCTCCCTAAAACCAGAAAGACCCCAAAACTCAACCCCAAACCTCCCCTGAACGCCAAGCCATCAAATCCACCCCACACAGAAACCCCTCCCTGCTGCTCGTGCCACTGCTGTGCCCATCCCTGCTCACCGCCAGCCCCGACTCACCCGCGTGCCGGGGATGCTGCTCACCCGCAGCCACGCTCTGGGCGGTCAGGCTGCCCCGGGGCAGCTTTAAGAGCCAGGGCCGGGGGGGTTTCTGCGTGAGGGGAGTGTCGGAGCTCGGTGTACAAAAGCCATTGGCGGCGGCGAGGGCCCCCCCAGAGCCCGGCGTTCTCACCGCGCTCCATTAGCCCTATTAGGGGATTTTCTTCCTGGTGAAGGGACCTAAATTATTCATGACCGCTTCGCTAAAAGCCCGGGGATGTGCCACTGCCGTGCCAGCGCTGCCAGCATGGCCCCCGCCCGCCCCCGCCCAGCGCCCTGCAGTCACAGCTCCCGCGCCATCGGCACACAGGGTGGTGGGGACAGCTAGGACCGTGGGGGTGTAGAATCAGTTCCCTGTGGTGGCAGCCCTGCCACAGTGCCCATGATGGCAAGACCAGAGCTGGGCTGTGGCAGGACCTAACCACGGACTCCTCTGGGCAGGAGACCCAAAACGAGGCTGAAGCAACAGCTGCCTGTGGCCCATGGGCACACTGGCTGCTGCCTGTTGGCCTCGGGAGCCATTCATACTAGATATGCCCAGCAGTTCAGGTGCCTGGCTGGTTTGGCAGCCAAAACTCACCCATGCACAGGCTTGGCAGCACCAAACGTAGCACATCGCCGGGACAGGCAGGCAGGCAGTGCCACCCAGCCATCCCAGCACCAGCCAGCCTTTCCTTCTCCTGCTGTGCACAGGATGGAGTGAGGAGGCCATGGCTCCCTTGGGGGACAGCTCCTGTCCCCTGCCTCCTCACAGCTGGGGCAGACCTGCTCCAGCTGCACTGGGCTGCTGCAGCCCCAGGAGCAGTGGCACGGCTGCTGGCACGGGGCGCAGGCAGAAGTGCCTGCTCCAGCCGGTAAGAGCACGGTGGGGCCGGGAAGTGTTGCCTCGGAACCACTTAACGCTGCCTTGCTTAATGGATGGAGCAGGGGCGCAGCTGGCTGGGCTCCTGCAGCTTCCCTTGGGAAAAACCAACAGGCTCCTCCCGGAGCAGCACCGGCGTGGGGTGCTCCGCCTGAGCCAAGCCACACCCCTACACACCGGCTGCACCCCGGCAGCCCTGCAGCCACACTGCGGCCACGCTCTGGCCATCCTCTGCTGCTTGGGGGTACGATGAGGGTGGTTCCCACCTACCCAGCCACACACGTCGGGTCCCCACATCACGCTGCAGAACCCACGAGCAGGGGGAGACGCGGTGCCATGCTGGCAGCACCACGGGCATAGGCAAGGGCCACACCTGCTGGCCAGGAGAGGGGTTTTGGGGAGGGGGAGAACTGGGTTACCTGTAGAACTGGAGCTGACGCTTGGGGCTCCCGTATCTCGCACTTCGGACAGCAAAGGGAAGAAAGAAGAAAGATGCCACAAACCCCATTAGAAAGGTGGAGTGGGACCGAATGGCAGAGCTGGCAGCCACGGAAAGGGGCAGGGGTGTCACCTGTGCAGGGGCACTGTGCAGTGGACACCAGCATGCTCCCCCAGAGTACTCACAACAGGCTGCTGCTGGTGCCTGCTTTGGCACAGTCCTGGAGGTTTTCTGCACGAAGCATGCAGGGGTGGTTTTTGGGGTGCTGTGGCCCTGGTTTGAAGCTCCCCCAGTGCCGCCCCGTACCCTTACCTGTAAATCATCCCTGGGGAGCCCGTCTGCCGCAGCGAGAGTCGCGCCGGGGAGTCAGTGGTGGATTCGGGATACATGGAGCCAACCTGGGCTCCCCGGAGCCGCTCGCCGCCTCAGCCCTGCCACCGGGGAAAAAAGAGGAAGAAACGGGGGGTTCTGGGGCATGCACATGACGGCACTTCCTGCTATAGAAGCTCTGAGCCGGATGGGCATGTAGCACAGGCAGAGGCACAGGCAGCAGCATGGTCAGTGGCAGACAGGGTACATCAGCCCTGCCAGCCCCAACCCCAGAGCTCCCACCCTGACTCGCTGCCACTCCTGAACCTATCCTGCCCCTGCCCTGTGCTGCCATCTTCCCAGTTCTGCTATTCTCCCCAAAATTCTGTGACTCCGAGGACTGGCAGAGTGGGTCCAGCTGCTGCCTGACTCACTGCCTGCCTGTCTCTGCCTGCCTGGCTGCCCACAGGAGGCAAGCAGGGCATGACACAGGGTAGCCCAGCTGCGGCAGAGAGGCACTGACCCGCACCAGAGAGGTGTTACCACAAATCAGGACATGAAGTAACGTGGGCCTGAAAAATTAAACATTTTGCCGGTGCTTAACACTAAAGCAGCCCCCAGAGGGTCCCTCTGCAAGGGAGGAGCTCAGGAAAGGAACAGAGTTCGACTTTTCCCACAGTCTGTGGGGGTGTGGGAGCTTGGAGGAAAAGAGGGGCTTAGCACCTGGCACTCTCACCCTCCCTGTCCTCATCTTTATGTCACAAGTCACGAGCTGCTTTTTCACCCAGGCTGGGCCTGAGAGATTTCTGGGCTACTTCCCTGGATGCCCTGGGCACAGTGGGACCATCACCTTGCACAGTGTGATTCTGTCCTGGCACACATCTTGCCTGCATCCTGGCATGGTGTACCTACATCCTGCACCTCACCCGCATCCCAGCAGGGCATGTCTGTGTCCTGCATGCCTCCCACATCCTGCAACCTTCCTGCATCCCAGCACAATGCATCCTGCACTCTGGCCTGCTCTGTCTGCATTCTGCACAACCCCCCTGCACCTCTCAGGCATTCCTCCCGCATCCCAGCACATTGCATCCTGCACCCTGGCCTCGTCTGTCTGCATTCTGCATCCCTCCCTGGAATCTGCATCTCTCAGGCATTCCTCCCGCATCCCAGCACTGTGTGCCTGCACCCTGCATTCTTCCAGCATCCTGCATTCCTCCTGCATCCCTCCAGCATCTCCGTTCCTCCTGCAACACAGCACAGTGTGCCCGCACAGCGCATCCCGTCTGTATCCCACCAGGACATGCCTGCATCCTGTATCACTTCTGTACCTTGCATTCTTACAGCATACTGGGCTGGTACACCTGCAGCCCGCATCCCTCCCGCATCCCGCCAGCATCCCGGCCCGCGTGCCTGCATCCCGGCGCATCCCCTGCAGCCCACGCGGCCCAATGGCAGCGGCTGCGGCAGCCGAGCCCATCCCCGCGGAGCCGCCTGTCCGCCCGCCCACCGCAGCCCCCAGCCCCGCTGCGGCCCCGAAGTGCGGCCCAGTGCAGAGCTCCATCCTCTGGGCGCTGCAGAACCGCAGCTCCCCTTGGCCGCAGCCGGGCCGGGGCTGGAGATCAGATTCAGTAAAGCGGGGTTTGTTTTGGAGGGCAGGAGGGAGCTGCTCCCTCAGCCCTGCTTCCCCTAGCAGAACCTGGCCGAGCCCCCCAAGCCCCAGCTTCTCCCAGGGGCTGCTCACGTCACCTTCGCAGTGGGTCAAGGGCAGCCACTGTTCCTAGCACTGTCTTGCATGCTTCTGCAAGCTGCTCCATGCCCGCTCAACATCACTTAATTAGCAACAGGATAATGAAGCTGGGCTGAGATGGAGGACGGTGCAGGAGGGACAGCCGGGCCCCCAGCCCCAGCACAGTCAGGCAGTCGTGCTTTGTCCATGCCCGTGCTGCCAACTGGGACACACAACGACTGCAGGGCTTGGCACCGGCTGTTTGCACATCCCGGGAATTGTGGTGGATGAGCTCAGCGCTGCGATGAGCTCAGCTCTCCGCAACCTTCAGCAGGACCCTCATCTGTCACCTTGTGGCGATGCCGGGGGGACCGAGCACGGTGACTGGCAAGCCTCCAGCGGCACTGGAGGAACTTTGCCGAGAAGCGCTGCCAGACTGTTGGCACATGGTGCAGAGCTTCGTGCCCTGAGGATCTGGGGCATCATGGATCCAGGGGAAAATCTACCCCTCTGTGCCCCCCAGGCCAAAGGTGCTGGTCCTCTCTCTGTCAGAAGATTGGTTCTGCCGCCAGCCCACCCCTGCACCTTCAGCTTCCTCACAGCAAACTCAACTGCAAGCCTGCACCCGCAGGAGTTTCTGCAGGGCAACACTTGGAAAGCGAAGATAAGTCTTCGGGACTTCAGGATGTGCCTGGCACCCAGGTGTGAGGCTTCCCCAAAAGTCAGTTTTTCCACCGGGCCCCATCCCTGGCTGGCACAGTGGGGTGAGAGAGGACGGGTGCTGGGATACTAGGGGGATTCGTGGCTGGGAAGCCCCTGGGAGCTAAAGCTCTGCTGGCCTAGCCTTGAAGGGTGTGTGTGTGGGGATGTCCTGCAGACTGCAGCCCCCCAAACACGCGTTGGTTGGAGCAAGAAAGCACATAGGGCATTAATGCGCCTGTGGGGGCAAAGCCTCCCCAGCCACTGCTGAGCCTGACCCTGCAAGGGTGAGGCATTGGGTCGCGGAGAACTGCAGGACCCCCGCCCCAGGCACCCCAGTTTTCCTCCCAGCTACTCTGGTGAGGGATGCAGGGGACATGGCACCGAGCTGGGTACCCATCCCTCTTATTTCTACTCCTTTTTAACCAGCTTTTCAAGCATCTCCCTCAGCAAATGCCCCCCACCACGCCACAGGGAAGGTGACTTAGCGCCATTACTCACGCTGCCTTGCAGCCTTGTCACCTCCTGCTGTCACCTCTGTGTCCCGTGCACCCCCCGCCGCAGCCCCGGCGCTGCAGGGATCCGCAGAGCAGCAGCCCTGCCCCTTCCCTCTGCCCGGGGAAGCTGCTTTGCTGCAGAGCAGCGTTCAGTCTCAAGCCTGGCATGCCCCGGTCTGGCACCGCGGTGCGGTACCCCTCCGACAGCGGCCGGTGGGGTCGGGGGTGTTCACTGGCCAGCGATTACCACAAGGAGCAAGGCAGGCGCTGAGGACGGAGCTGCGACACGTGAAGCTGCCCGTGATGGTGCCGGGCGCGCCGGAGCGCTGGCACCGGCACCACTCGGCTGCTAGAGCCAATGATACAGCCCAGAGCCACACGCCAGGCAGGGCCAGTCCCGCTCTGCCGTCACGTACACCAGCGCCCAAGTAAGGGGCTCCATCAGGCCACCAAGTACCCGCGGCTCCTTGGTGTGCAGCACCACCAGTGTGTGCCCCTTCCCCAGCCACCCCTCGGGCAGCCTCCCCGACGTGCCAGGACTGCCAGTCAGACACGGCTGAGCCGCCATCCACGGCACCGGCCACTCCGGCACTGCACTCACCTGGCTCCGGTGCTGGAACGGCGATGTGCAGTCAGGAGGCAATAAAAATGAGATGAACCCCAGCTGGCAGCAATGCAGGCTCCGGGAAGCGGCGCCGGTGCCGGTGCCAGTGCGGAGCAGCTGTGACAAACACAGCGGGTGCCAGTTCCTACCCCATTCCAGCTCCGTCCCCGGGAACAGCTGAGTGCTCCGCGCCCCGGGATGCAGCAGCACCCAGGGATGATGCAGAGCCGTGTCCCTGCCGCTCTTACATCCTGACTCGGCAACTTTGGCTCCGTGCAGCCGTGGCGTGTGCCGTGGCGTGCAGTCCGGCGCCCCGATCCTGCCGGTGCCTTAACTGTGTCGGTACCACAGCCCACCACCGGCAGCACGCGTGGGCGAGCGAGAGGCTGCCACCCGCCGACGGTGAGAGAAGCCTTGTCCGGTGGCCGTTGGACGTTTCCGTGGTGGAAACGCCATGAAACCGTGCCGGGTGTTTTCCCTAAGGGATAAAACCAGGGCAGCCACAGACGGTGCTGCGGGGACAGTCCAGACGCCGTGTCCCCCCAGCTGGCCGGTCACCCATCCTCCTCAGTGTGTGGCAACTGCTCCTTCTCAACGTCTTTTGGCCATCTTGGGCCAAAAACCCACCCCGGAGCGTGTGGCTTGGGGACACCCTGATAACTGGAGCATGCTGGTCGCTGGCAGAAACACAGCACCACAATCCTGGAGTGATAACAGCACCGACATAGCTGGACTGAAGATGAAAAGCAGAAGCCAAGCCAGCACAAGGGGTCAGGGAGTATGCCGCAGCACTGGTGGCATTTATAAATTAGGAAAAGTCAGTCAACCTCCATCCGACACATCCTGCTTAGCAGCATCCCCTGCCCTCTTGGCACAGTTCTGTCACTGCCCGCTCTGAAGCATTCTGACACTGATGGGGACCATCTCAGCACTGGGTGACTCCAGCAGGCTGCCTACTTTCCATGCCATAGCAGCGACAGGCCAGGAAGACCATAAGCCCTGCCCCGTTTGGGGAGCACTCTCCAGAACTGGCATACCAGTGGCTTTGCTTCCATGTGCCAAGTTCTGCTCTTGCTCTGCCACACATCTGACCCACAGACCCGCATGCTGAAAGTGATGGGCAGCCCTGCCACCCTCCTCATTAAACAGCAGCAATAAATAATAATTAAAGCAGCAGCTCTTGAGTATCTCCCATTAGCAGCTACAAGCTCCTCATTAACAGGCCAGAGAATCACTGCATGTATACAGCACGTATAGAGATGCAATATATGCTGGATAGCTGTCACCCTTCCTACCTGCCCTGGCACTGCCCTGGCACTGCCCCATGGCACAGCACTACAGCTCCCAGTGATGCTTTTGGAAGAACTCTCTATTTTTTGGCAGCTAGCTGGGTGCTTTCCCCATGAACGTCCAGTTTAGGTCCCAGTGGCAAGGAGCACGGCTCTGCTCTGCTGGGTGTCTTTCACCAGGCCAAGCACCCATGCTAACAGCTTGGTGCGCCTCTGTTAGCCACGGCAGCACGGTGTCCTGGCTGAGTGAGCTCCCTATGACATGGCAAACTGTCCCAAGGAGAGGGGACTGATGGGGGCCTGGAGCTGCAGGAAGCCCAGGTCTGAAGAAGGATGGTCACAGGGAGTGGTGGCAGTGACTATCAGGAGACAAGAAACTCTTAGCAGGGCTTGAGAGCGGGTCCTTGTTCGCAACAGCCCCACGCGCCATTTTGGTTAACGAAGCCGCAGCCTCCTGCAGAAAACGTGATGCTTTGGTTCCGCCGTGCGCAGCGGGGTCGGGATTAGAAACCGGGATGATGCTTTGGGGAAAAGCCCCAATACTTCCGTGCTCCTGCCTCCTGGTTTGCGTGTTACAGGGCTTTGAGTGCTGCGTCTCCCCACTGCAGCGTCACAGGGCCGCAGCAGTCGGAGCACTGATTGCGGGATGCTCTCGCCTGGCTAGGGACCACAACGGCGCAACCGCCCCGTTCCCGCGGGCACCGCCGGGCCCGCGCCTGCGCCCGCCGCCCCGAGACAGCCCGGCACGGTTGGAGGATACCCGGCACGGCGATCGGAACGGTCCTTCGCGAGCTGGGGCACTCAGGCTACGAACCCGCTCCCGGGCTATCAGCCAGATTTTACGGGGGCACCGGCGACGGGCGTGTGGCGGCGTGGCCTCACCATAGCCGAGCCCGCGGCCATGCCCAACTCCATCACCCCCATCACCGCCTCCATCACCGTCCCCACCGCAATCTCCGCCGTGCCCGCCCCGTCCCGGTCCCGGTCCCGGTCCCGGTCCCGCACCTGCCGCCGTCCGCCGCTCCCCACCGCTCCGCCGCGGCGCCCTCGTGGGGGGCAAGCCCCGCCCCCTCCCCCGCCAATTGGTAGCGCCGCCCGCCTGTCCCGCCACCGGCCACGCCGTGCCGCTGCTATTGGTTGCAACGCCGGCGGGGCCCACGGCCTGGCTCCGCCCCCCGCGGTGCGGCACCATCGCCCTAGTAACCCGATGCTGAGGCGGGCGCCGGCACCTGCGCAGAGGGTGAGGGCCCTGCAGCCGCCGCCTCTCTCGGCGCCGTCACCGCGCCTCCCCTCGGCCAGGCCCCGTCCCGCCTCCGGCCCCTTCTGCTGCCCGCCGATAAACAGTGCAGGAGCGCAAGCGGCCGTGCAGTAGTAGCAGAGGTGCTGCTGTGATCCCCCCGACTCGGAGAGAGGGTGGTGGTGGCCGACAAGATGGCGCCGGGGCGCGGTGAGGGCGCCCGGGGGTCGGGTCGGCCCGGCCCGGCCAGGGCTGGCCTGCGCGGCTGCTTATGGCTGCTCCTAAGTGTTTGCGTGGGCGCCCGTGGCCCTGTACAGGCCTTGTGTGGGCACGGCCGGGCCATGCTGCTGGCCCGGGGCTTCACGCCGCGGCGAGGGCCCACCCGCGTGTGTGCATCCCTACCGGCTGGGGTACAAGGCCCGTGTAGGGGGTACAGACCCGCACAGCCATGGTGTTGCTTGTAGCTACTCGCGGGTGTGGGAGGCTCGGTCCGTGGGTGTATTTGGGTGTCCGTTTGTCCCCACGCACACTTGCGCCCCGCTCTCTGCGTGTACGTCGCTGGTCTCTATGGATACCTGCGCGAACCTATATGGGCTTCTGCATTCACGCGTGCACGTGTCTACCGAGGCCCTGTCCTGTAGAACGAGCAAGGGCTGTGGGAGCTACAGGCCCACAAGCACGGGTGGGGCTGCAGGGCCACCCGGAGGGGCGGCTCGTGCAGCGTCCCTTTCCCTTTCTGTCCCAGCCACGTGCTCATCCTAACGGACACCGGGCGGCAGAGGTGACCTTGCTGGGAGCGAGATGAGCGAGTGGCAGAGGGTGTTTGAGCAGAACCTCACCGTTCCTCCGCACTGCCAGCGCAGACGGGCTCGCTGGGCAGGCTCCACTGCCTTCTGCTGCGTGCTGAAGTACGTGGAAGGAGCTGCTCTCACTCAGGTAGGATGAGCTCAGCTCTGGAGGAGAGCCTGGCAGTGTCTTCTCACTGAACCCCTGGCTTCTGCCTCCTGCAGTTTCGTGGTGCCTCTAGGACTCGGTTGTCAGCGGACCAGAGCTCACAGAGGTGAAGGTTTCCAAACAAGGTCACTTTCCTGAGGGGGGCCGTTAGGTAGATCTCCCAGAAACACAAACCGGAGCCATGGCCCAGTCCCGTGCGTTCTACTTGCAAATGTGATTAATGTTTAACTGATGTTTGAGTTAACTTCTGCTCATTTAGAGGAGCGTTTTGAACCCGAAGTCTCCAGGCAGCACTTCAGAAGTGCTATCCCTTTATCACATGTGACATCCACTTCTTGGGCATGTTCAACCTCTGGCTCTCAGACCGCTCCTGCTGGGTACAGGATCCTGTGCATGGGCACATGCTTGATTTGGGCACAACCCCGCCAGGTGTTATTTGTCCTCTCTTCCTGAAGTGTTTTCTGCAGCCTTTCCTTGATGCCCCTGTCCTGTCTTGCCATGCCCTGCAGGGAGCAGAGTACCAGCTGCGCCTCTCCCTTTTCGATGCCACCTACCACCACTTCTTTGGGAGGACATGGAGGAGCAGCTGGCGAGTTGCCCGTGCTGTCCCATCATGCCCAGCCAGGGCAACTTTCAATGAGGTGGGTGCCTGGGGGCTGTGGGTCTGTGGCTGGCATCTATGGACCACTAGTGTGACCTCATGATCATCCAAGTCCTGGCACTTGGGGTTTGGAGTCATCTTCACAATTTTTCAGCCAGAAGTTTGAAAAGCACAGACTGCCCCAAATCTGGAGAACCTGGGGCTGTAGAATCATGGAATTGTTTGGGTTTGGTGGGACCTTTCAGATCATTGACTCCAACCCTCAACTAAGCACTGCCAGGGTGCCACCAGACCATGGCCTTCAGGACTACAGATCCATGGCTTTGAAATCCCATTAGAGGTGGGAACTCCACTGCCAAGCAGTGATGTCCAAGCAGTGATGTCCAAGCAGTGTCAGAGATCATTTGCCACAAACCACTGTCTGGAAGCTGTGGTGGACATTGTGTCTGTGCCACTGGTTGTCCAAATGCAGCAGGTACAGCTCTGCCTGCTGTCAGCTCTGACATCTCTCTTCTCTCTCCCTTCCCATCTTAGACTGTCTACTTCCACACCTCCTTGAACCACCCTGGCATCACTGCTGTCATGGAAGTGGTGACAATGGCTGGGAAAAGGGACAAGGGCTCCCAGCATCTCTCCTGTGGCTTTGGACTCATCCCTTTCTTCAGCAGCAGGTTGAAGGTGACAGACCTGGCCACTGAGGACAGAGCGTAGGTCTCTCTGCTGGCCTGTGATGGGGCACACTGGGAAGGGGGGTGGCACTGTACATGGCTGCTCTGGGAGCAGAAAGGTGGTTCTAGGGGAAGAGGATTGGTCCTGGGGCTGCAGAAACAAAGCCAGCATCTAGAGCTGAAATTCCTTGGTGCTGGGGAAGTGGTGGTGGGCTTGTGGGAGACCTCTGCCCTCTGCTGATGGGGTTTTAATGTGGGTACAGAGCAGGAAGGTGGCCCCTGCTGCTGAGCAGAGACTCTGGGAAAGATGAAAGTTTGCTTCATCACTGTCTGCTGTGTCTGTGCTCTTTGCTCTCAGGTTGAAGCTGTACCATGGGACCCCACGTGCCTTACTGCACCCACGCTTCCAGTTCCCCGTGGAGAGTAAGCAGCTGCAGGATGTTGTCTTGCTGCTTTCTTGGTGGCCTCTCCTATCCAAAAGAGGGTTGTGTGTGTTTGGTTGGCGTGATGCATGGTGTGTGCCCCAGCAATGCCTTGCTGCCAGCTGGGAAAAGCCTGGCTGGGCAAACCGTGCTCTTCCATTGCTCCCAACACCTGTGCTCATGGGCAGGGATTCCTTCAGCAGTGGCATGGCAAAGCCTCCTCCAGTTCTGTTCCTTTTGGGTTGTTTCCTTCAGAGAACAAATACCTGATGGTGATGGAGAAAAGCCACCTGCAGTATGCTCTCAAGACCCACCAGGCCTTGGAGATGATCTTCCACCTCCTTCCTGAAAATCTGCTGGTGTCTGGGCTGCAGACCCTGCCCGGAGTGCTGCCAGCACGTGGGAGGACAAGTAAGGGCTCCCTGCCCCTTCCCTGCTGCAGCTCCCCAGACAGGCTGGGGTGAGTGGCCCCAGTGGTGTCCCCCCTCAGCCATGCTGTGACCTGAGGCCGCTACCTTACCTGTCCAGGTGACTGCTTGCAGAAACCACGGCTGCTGAAGCCAGTCCCTTGCTATCTGGAGGGGCTGTCTGTGCATCTGGCTCCCTCTGTGGAGGAGTTCGAGGAGAAGCTGCTGGAGATGCTGAACAGCGACCGCCTACTGCAGGTAGGGTGACAGGGCAAGGCTCAAGTGCTTGTTCTGCTTGGAACCTCCAGTTCTGCTGTGCCAGCTCTGTGCTTACTCCGCTGCTGGGGCAACCTGTGTGTGCTCCTGGTGGGTTTGTTCTGAACAGCTGGACTCCGATAAGCACAGGACATGGATTTAGCTCTCCTGTGGAAGATGCAAAGATACAGCTGTGCTGCTTATATGTCCCCTCAGGAGCAGCAGTGCGTGGTGCCTGATGGAGACCATCACTGGCCAAGTCTTCCTTTGCTTGCCGGATTTGCACTGATGCTGCCAGGGGAGAGTTAGGTTGCACATAATGAAAAATTTATTTGGTGCAAGAGTGGTCAGGGATTGACACAGGCTGCCCAGGGAGCTGGTGGAGTCACCAGCCCTGGAGGTGTTTTAAGAAATTTGTGGCCATGGCACTTGGGGACATGGTTTGATGGCCATGGTGGTGTTGGGTTGCTGATTGGAGTCGGTGATCTTAGAGGGCTTCTCCAACCCAGGCAGTTCTAAAATTCTGCAAGGACGGAGCTTTATAAAGTCCATCAGCTGCTGGGAAGGGGCCTTGTGCCAGGGGGTTCTGCCAAAGGGTTCTGTTACCTTGGATCCCTCCCATGTGGCAGGCCAACACTGCGCTGGACGGTGCTGGGCTGATGGTGCGGGAGCGGCGGCTGCACGTCGGTGTCCACAACGGCCTGCGCTTCCTGCAGCCGCCACAGGTCGCCCTGCTGGTGCCCCACGCAGAGGCGGCACAGGGCACCTGCTCAGTGGTGTCCAGCTCTGCATCCAGGTAAGAGGTGACCCTCTGGTGCTGCTTCCTTCTTGGCTTGGCTTCCACCCACAACCACTTGTCCCACAGGTGTGCAGACCAGGCCCTGGTCCTGAGGAGCCGCATCCACCTGAGAGAGATGGTTCCTCACCCGGCCGTCAGCATCTGCTTCCAGCTGGAGTACCTCTGCTGCAGCTCAGGAGCAGCTGGTGGGAAGGTAGGGCTGGGCAGGGTGTGCTCCTCATCTCTGGAATTTGAAATAATTTTGGTTGGAAAATACTTCTAGGGCTGTGGAGGCCAAGCATTGGGTCTAACTCTGCCAAGGCTGGGGCTAAGCCATGGCCCTGAACACCACAGCTCTGTGGCTTTTAAATCCCTCCAGGGATGGGGACTGAACCACCTCCTTGGGCAGTCTGTTCCACTCCCCCAGAACCCTTTCAGGGAAGGTGTTTCTTCTGATGTCCAGCTTAAATCTCCCCTGGTGCAACTTTGTCCCACTTCACTCAGGAGAAAGGTCAAGCCCCAGCTGCCTCTAGCCTCTTTTCGTGGAGTTGTAGAGAGGGAGGTGGTTTCTCCTTAGTCTCATTTTCTCCAGAAAGAGTGGAGATCTGTGCCTGGGGAGCAGATCCTGCTGCAACCTCCATCCTCTGTCCCACCCTACAGCTCCTAGACCCTGCTGCCTGAGTCAGGGCCCCTTGGGCGGGCAGGTGCTGCTTGTGGCGCTGTGCAGAATTCCTGCACTGGGCTCTGCCTCCTTTAGCCACACATGGTGCCAGCTCCCCACCGTGGCTGTGGGGGACGCAGCCTGCAGCAGTCCTGTCATGTTCTGCAAGCTCATTTGGAAAATTCCAGCTTTTGAACTGAAAAAAGGCTTTTCCTCAGAGTGTAACAGCTCTGCTCAGAAATTGACTCCTCCTGCTCTGTGTGTTTTTTTGGGTTTTGGTTTTTTTTTTTCCTGAACGCTGAAGTTTCTCTGGGAGCTTCAGCCTGGTGGTCTCCACTCCTTCAAGGCAGGTCCCTGTTGGCTGCACAGACCATGCCTGCTTACCAGTCCTGTTTGAGTTTAACCTTTTTCTGTCTAACTCCAGCTTGTTGAAGGTCCCCTGCACCCTCCAGGGACCCTTTGGTTTTGGAGCTCCTAGCTTGGAGTGTGATTGAAGGTAGTTAGGAGGCTCTGATTATCCCACTAAGGTGCTCATTGGAAATTTAGCAGGTGTCAGAACTGCCCAGGGTGAAACTGGGGAATGGATCTTTGTCACTGGGATGTGTGTGCCAGGCCAGAGGGATCTAGGTGGAGTGGGTGGAAGCTCAGCTTTGCTATCAGATATTCTCTGTTGGATTCAACTCCTCTGAATAGCCAAAGCTGAGTGCCTATGAAGGTTTAGGGCTCCAGTCAGATCTGAGTGGCTGTGCTGGGAGCTGGCTCCAAGGGCACAGAGGTTAATCCAAAGCCACCTGCCCAGCTGCTCACCTTCTCCTGCCATAATTAGCAGGCTCTCACAGTGTGTGTGGTGCTGGTGGGGATCTGTTTGCCTCTGCTTCAGTTAGGAGAGGCTGAAGATGTGGCTGGGTGAGTGGAAGCCTCTACGGTGCCTTTTTCATCTTCCAGGGATTGGGGGGTCAAACACCCATCCCTTAATGCTGCTTGAGTGGAGGGGGGCTTCAGCCCTGGGGCTGGGGACTTTGTCTCAGCTGGTAAGTGCCGAATGCATGCAAGGGGTGAAAGGTGCTGCTCTTCAGAAGCATTTTATCCTGGTTTTGTGTTTATCTGCCTTGGTTTGGGCTGATCTGTGGGGTCCTGTTTGGGAAGGGTGGTGCTGGGTTTGCAGCTGTGGCCCCCAGGTGTGGTCAGCCCTGGTGTACCAGGTTAGGGTGGTAGAATAAACTCACCACAACATGTGTTGTTTTTTGTGAAGTCAGGAAAAAAAATATATTTCTTATAGTTTAACAGTATAGGGAAAAATACAACTACTACAAGAATATAATAACCTGAGGGAAGATGGGGAAGGGGTCACACGGCAGCAAAAGCAGCAAAAGCAGCAGCCAAAACAGTGGCAGGGAAGATAGCAGAAGGTGCAGGTGAAGCAGCGGAAGCAGCAAGGGGAAGGTACAAGCTGTGCTTCCAGACATAAAGCTTTTGATGCTCCAATGAGATTATATTAACTTATCCATTGTTGCCATTCTATGTTCACCTTAGAGCTTCCACCTCCAAGTTTTTCTGTTTTGAATTTTGAATTTTTTTTTTTTATTATGTCTGAGGTAGGAATCTAACTCAAACGGCCACACCTGGGGAGGTGAAATCTTGTAGGGAGGAGCTGGTTCTGCCCACGGTGCTGCCTACAGAGGGGAGAGAAACAAGTATGGGAGCCCTGCAAGCCTCTCTGTCACTGAGGGGTCTCATGGTGCTGGGTCCCCTCCTGGTGACCAGCATGTGCTTCTCCATCAGAAGTGTCCTTGGTGCTCCTCAGAGCCTGCAGAGGGCTGGGGCAGAAAGGTGCAGTCAGTGGAGGGGACAGGTGGGTGCAAAAAGAGGAGACACTGGGAAGTGGGAAGCCTCCAGAACAAGCTGAAGGAGAGGTTTCTGCAGGACATCAGAGCCTGGAGCTGGTGGCAGCCACTCCCCATCCCGGTGGCAAACTGCTGTGCTCAGTACTCACAATGCTCTCCCTTTTTGTTTTTTTTTTTTCTTCCCCAGGCCCTGCCCAGCAGTGCCCGTGATGAGGTGGGTGATCTGTTCTCGGTGTGCTGGGCTGTCTGGAACCCAGTGTCGGGCACCAGCAGGGCTCAAGTGGTCCTGCCCCTGCGTGGTGGTGCCCACCGTGGACCCTTCCAAACCTTGGTCTACTGGAACCCAGTGAGCAGCAGAAGCTCTCGGCAGGTAAGGGCTGGCTCTTGTGGCCTGGGTTTGTGGGTCTGCTGCTGGTGCTTGGGCAGAGGCTCTTTGCCCAAACCTGGTTAAGTGCTGGGTGGGGGCTGAGTGAATGAAGAGGAGGGTGGCAGCCCCCAGCCACTGCCAGTGAGCGGCTGGGTGCTTGGTGTTAAGTGCTGCTTGGCTTCATGGAAGCACAGAATGGTGTTGGTTGGAAGACACCTTTCAGATCACGGAGTCCAACCCTTAACCCAGCACTGCCAGGACACCACTAAACCCTGCCCCTCATCACCGTATCTCCATGGCTTTGAAACCCCTCTAGGGACGGGGACTCTGCAACTGCCCTGGGCAGCCTTGGCCAGGCCTTGACAACCCTTTGGGTTCCTCGTGTCCAGCCTAAACCTCCCCTGGTGCAATGGTTGGACTCTTATTGTAAAAGTCTCTTCCAGCCCAGATGGCTGTGCCCAAAGTGAACATCTCCCTCCTGAGTGTTCCTCAGCAGAAGGAAGTTGGGGCTGGGCTGAAGGAGTCACAGGGGGATGGCTGAGACAGAGCTATGGCGCTAAGCTCCTGTGTTGCTGTCTGCTGTGGATGGATGAGTGTCTGCAGAAGCTGCTCAGTTAGACCTTAAGCCAGGTGGCAGTGGGAGGAGGTGGCAGTTGTGTCTCTGCAAGGACATGGACATTAAAATACAGCCCTTTGGCTCTGCCTTCAGCTGGCACTGCCGCTGCTCCGGCCGTAGGGCGAGGAAGTCATCCTGGAGGTAGGAGGGAGGCTGCCTGTAGCCTGCTGCCTGAGAACATTTCCCTTGCAGCTCCAGGAGCAGCAGGTGGAGTCTGGGACTGTCCAATTTTGCTTTGCCACCGACTCGGAGGAACATCCTGTAACTGCTGCCGAGCCACTGCACAGCGCCAGGGACGAGCCGGCGCCCACACCGGCGCTAAGTGAGTGTTTGCCAGCTTGCTGACATTTCAAATCTAGAGCCTGGCACTCGTGTGCTGGGGAGGGAAAACACCCAGCTCTGCTCTGCTCCCTTGGGAATTACCGGAGTGAGCCAAACTTCCAGCCACTTGAGTTCAGCTCCTGCCTTTTTATGTGCAAAGTTCCCCTGCGGTATCAGCGCTGAGCCATGTGCGGCATCCCCAGGGATTGCCAGCACAGCCTCGGCTTCCTCCCGCTCTGGGTCACCCTGAGTTTGGGCTCCATGCCCAGGGCAGCCAGTGTGCCATGGCTGTGCCAGTAGAAAGTTGCTCCCTTCCAATGCCATTGCTAGTCTCTGGTCCCTGGAGCCCTCCAGATATGAGGGCAGGAGAGATGACAGCTACAGGCAGAGGGAGGTGATGTCAGTGTTATGGTGGGGCTGGTTGTGGGGCATGAGAGCAGTGCCTGTTGGGGATAACCAGGCTGTGTGTACCTATGCATCTGCTAGACTTGGTGGCTGATGCCTGTAGCGTGGTGGGATTGGCGTTTCAGCACTCATCTCTTGTGTGTGTTGGAAGCAGAAAGAAAACTGCATTGAGTTGGGTTTGGACACAAGAGTGCAGTCAGTGCCCAGAGCTCCTGGCAAGCCTCTCAGCTTGTCTCTGTCTAAGCCTCACTTTTGTGATCAGAGGAAGCCAAACTTCCCTTTCCTCTGCAGCATGGCTCCTGCTCTGGCTCCCACGCGGGTCTCAGTGATGCTATAGGTGCCTGACAGTGTTTAAAACACCCTGTATGCTCCAGCTCTGGGTGCTGCCAGGCACGGGTGGAGATGATGTCCAGTGCTGACTCCGGTGCTGTTGTGCCTGCCACGAGATGGCAGTGGAGCCATGGCTTTGTCACCACGAGGAGCTGGGCTTGTGCTGTAAGGACAAGAGCAGACTGTGGGACATGGGGGATGCTCTGGGTTAGCTACTGGCACCTTCTTGGTGCTGCTTGGAAGGTTTTTCTGGACACCAGAGCACCGAGGGTGTTGCAGTGTGGTGAAAGGAGAAGTGAATGTGTGCTGATGGTGGCATCCAGCCTGTCACGGAGCTGGCATGCTTTGCCTTGTGGGGAGTCTGCTGGGGGCAGATGTTGGTCGGTTGGAGGGCAGAAGGGCTCTGCAGCAGGACCTTGAGCGCCTGGACAGATGGGCAGAGTCCAATGGGATGGAGTTCAACAAATCCAAGTGCCGGGTGCTGCACTTTGGCCACAACAACCCCAGGCAGAGCTACAGGCTGGGGTCGGAGTGGCTGGAGAGCAGCCAAACAGAAAGGGATCTGGGGGTGCTGATTGACACCTGCCTAAACATGAGCCAGCAGTGTGCCCAGGTGGCCAAGAAGGCCAGTGGCATCCTGGCCTGCATCAGGAATAGTGTGACCAGCAGAAGCAGGGAGGTCATTCTCCCCCTGTACTCTGCACTGGTTAGGCCACACCTTGAGTACTGTGTCCAGTGCTCGGCCCCTGAATTTAAGAAGAACATTGAGGTACTTGAACGTGTCCAGAGAAGGGCAAGGAGGCTGATGAGAGGCCTCGAGCACAAGCCCTATGAGGAGAGACTGAGGGAGCTGGGATTGTTTAGCCTGGTGAAGAGGAGGCTCAGGGGAGACCTTCTTGCTGTCTACAACTACCTGAAGGGCGGTCATGGCCAGGAGGAGGTTGCTTTCTTCTCTCAGGCAACCAGCACCAGAACAAGAGGTCACAGTCTCAAACTGTGCCAGGGGAAGTTTAGGCTGGAGGTGAGGAGAAAGTTCTTCACTGAGAGAGTCATTCCCCACTGGAATGGGCTGCCCAGGGAGGTGGTGGAGTCACCGTCCCTGGAGGTGTTCAAGGCGGGTTTGGACGTGGCACTTGGTGCCATGGTCTAGTCTTGAGGTCTGTGGTAACGAGTTGGACTTGATGATCTTTGAGGTCTCTTCCAACCTTGGTGATACTGTGATACTGTGAGTGTGCTGGAGCACAGACAGGGTGACTCTGGGAGATGAGCTGGCTCTGGGGAGTTGGTGGCATCAGGGAAAGTTTGGGAAGTGCAGTGAGGGTCCGGCAGCTGTGCTGCGAGGTGCTGCTGGAAGACGTGGCACTGCCTGGCCTGTTTGGCCAGGTGAGGCTGAGTGTCGTGCCTGTCAGCTCAGCTGGCAGTGGTGCTGGTGGCTCTGCCCAGCGTTTCTTTCAGGCTGCCAAAGCCATTTCAGCAGGGAAGAAGCAGTGTCATAGATGTCAGGGAGGTGAGGTGGTTTCCTCTGCATAGCAGTCAGCATGACAGAGCTGAAATGCAGGCAGTGGTGAAAGCAAAATAAGGTCTCAGCATCATGTGGAGGCAGGAATGGAGCATCTGTGCCCTGCTCTGCTCCTCAGGACCCGTGCTGCTGCCAGCGCAGCTGTGCCAGCGTGTGGCCAGCAGCCAAACCTCACCCGGGGACCTCGTGCCCTGGTAAGGCACAAAAGCAGGAGCAGGTGAAGGGAGTGGCAAGAAAACAGCACAGGGGGGACAGAAACCTGAAGTGTCCTAAAATTCCCACATCTCTTGAAGTGTCCCACGTAGGCAGCGCCGTGTAGCCGGAGGGAGCTGTGGTACTGGTAGCAGCAGTCAGCCTCATTCCCAGCAGGATAAGGGCTGGAGTGGGCTGCATTACCCCTCCAGGCAGCACATGAACTGGGGAGTCATCTCAGGGCTTGGGCTGTGGTAAAACCTCCCTGGCTGAGCTGGCTTCAGTCCTGGGATGTAAAGGGGCTGATGGGAGGTTGGAGAGGGCTGATGGTGAAGGATGCAACTGTGGCAGCCAGGCCAGGGGCAGCAGTTTGCTGCAGCATCTCTTCTGTCCCTGTCCACAGGCCTGGCAGCTCCTCTACAAACAATGACCTCCCCACGGGGACCAGGGGTAAGTGCCATGGACACGGCCCACCCGCTCAGGATGTGCTTCCACTCCCGTGCTCCTACTGCTTTTCCTGGCTGCTGTGGCCAGGAGGCACCAAGTGTCCTGCTCAGATCCACCTCCTCTGGGACAGCAAAATGGATCCTGCCCAGAACGTGCCAGGGTGGCTGCCCTGAGCTCTTTTCACACCCCACATGTATTTGTCAGGGCAGTTCTGGGTTTGACAGCCCAGATTTGCTGAGTACTGCTGCCCCTGATAGGTGCTGGCAGTGACACAAGGCTTCTCCTGCGGAGCTGCTGGCATTTAGAGAGAGACACGAATCCCCAGACCCCTCTCTGTGCTCTTCTGATACCCTGCTGCAGGGATCAAGGCACACAAATATTTGGTGGGGGAGGGAATTAAACACCTCCTGGGGATGCCTTAAGTGGTTTGATTTTCCTGCTGCATTTCATCACCTTTGTGCCAGGGAAGAGGCAGCAATAGGGATGGGGAATCCATGGGCAGCCAAGCTGTGCCACTTGGTGGAGTGGTGATGCCAGAGTTGCTTTGGCAAGATGGGGCTGCTGCCTCAATGCAGGGTTTTGGGCTGGCCCTGCACACTCAGGCTGGCTGTTCCCTGGCAGCTGTCGGTGTCCGAGCTGTCAGCCTCGCCACGGGGCAAGGATGGGTTCCTGGTGCCGGGCAGCTCGCGGCAGGACGCAGAGATCACTCACCTGGATCCTGCTGCAGGGATTGCTCACCTGGAGGCCAACCTTCGTTCACCGGACCCAGAGCCCGGTGCTAGCGACCAGCTGCGGGCGCTGCCCTTCGCCCCTCTGCATGTGCCCATTGCTGCCGTGGGGCTGCAGGCAAGCAGGTGGTAACTCAGCCACTCTTTCCCTGCTCTTGCACCCCTGGTGCTGGGTCCCTCACAGCTGCTTCCTTGTGACTCCCCCTGTTTCCTTGCAGGTCCCATACGCTGCCATCCCGTGCCACCCTGGCACGCCTGCATGCTGCTGGCTTCCCACAGATCCTGGACCGCAATCAGCTGCCGGTGGAGATCTCAGAGCCACCCGAGCCAGCCAGCATCAGCCTGCAGCTGGAGGAGTCTGACCCTCTGCAAGGCAATGAAATCACTCTGCAGTTCCTGGCCTTTGGCAGGTGGGGTGGCAGCTCCTGGGGCAGAATCCTTTCCCAAAAGCCTCCCCCCTCCATCTGCTTCACTGCTTGAGTGATGGAGCGCAGGAGCCACTCCTGCAAAAGTGGCTGCCGTGGAGGCAAAGCCCTAGAAGGTTTTACAGTGCTGCCTTTATCCTTTCCAAGCACTCTTAAATCAGATTCCCAGGATTTTTTGCTGTATCCATTAGCCACAGCGTGGTGGAAAAGCTCCTTACTGCAGAGCTGCTCTGTGCATGTGGAGCTGAGAGTCAGTGCCCATGGGGGTGGCATTGGCTGGATGAGGCCCCACTGGTGGCTTTTTGTGCTGTGCAGAGGTAAAATGCTGCCTTCCCTGGGCTCCTCCGCTGCAGCATATGGTGGGAGACAGCTGGAATGATGAAGCTTTTTGGGAAGGCAGGGCAGGCCATATGCTGCTGTCTTCAGAGAACTTCAGGCACTTGCGGTGCTGCTGAGCTGCTCTCATTCTGCTGTCTCCCTGCACGTGCCAAACGCTCGAGGAGCTCGTGACGGGCAGCAGCACTGCTCCGAAAGCTCACCAGACCCCCTCTGCCTCAAGGGACACCAAGGATGGCACAGAGGGGCTGTGGCCAAGGACCATATTCCTCACCTTCCAGTTCTACCGTTTCCCACCGGTCACCACGGCTAGGCTGCAGCTGGTCAGCACCGAACAGGAGGCAATGCAGCTGCTGGTGCGGGTGAACAGGGACGGGACCCTCAGCACCGGTAAGCCCTGCACACCCCTTGAGGCTGTGCTGCAGCCGTCAGACTCAGTCTTGCCTTGGGGCTGAGGAGTGGGGACGTGTCTGCTTGAACAGTAAACCCCCATCTGCTTGTGGGGCACATCCTGGAGAGGCTGAAGGTGCCCCACATGTGAAGCCAGACAATGGCGGGGAAGGGTTGGGCTGGTTTGCACTGGGGGGTGGCTACTGGCTCCTGCTGGAGCTCAGCTCTGTGAGAAGGAAGGCCACAGGTGGGAGTGCAGTGCCCAGAGTGAGCAGTTCTGTCCCGCTGGCTCAGTGCTGCTCGCTATGGTGCCCAGGGACTCCAGGCTCTTTGCAGCTGCTGAAGCTCCTCCACATGGAGCTGAGAGAGTCTGTCCAGACATCGAGCTTGTGTGAGAGGGTGCCAGTCCCCCGGGGATCGTGGACCTTGTTAATTGATGGGTTAATTAAGTGAGGGAGGGTGTCTGTGGGCCAGCAGGCTTCAGAAAGTGTCCTTGTCCCAGCTGCTGTGCTGATGGCAGCTTCATTCCTGTGTGGGTGCCACAGGGCCGCCAGGGCTGCAGCTGCACTACATGGTGGATCCGGCGTCCCTGCGGCCTGGTGAGCAGTGTTGGTTCGTGCGGTACCTGGCTGAGCACAGCCTCCAGATCGATGTCTGGGATGGAGACTCCCTGCTCCTGATTGGGTCTGCTGCTGTTAGACTTCAGGTACTGGCCAAACTGGGTGGCACTGCCCAAATCGGAGCTTTTCCCCCTTAAGACCCCAGGACAGCTGCTGCAGGAGGAGACTCCTTTCAGCGTGAGGGGAGGATTCAGGAGTTGCTGCCTTTCGCTTTGGAGCCCTGTTGAAGTGCTGTTGTGTTACCCTCGTGTCTGTAGGGATCTAGCTGCCATCAGCTCCTCTGTAACCCAGGCTGATGCCAGCCTGGCAGGCCCCTCGTGTTGGGGTTTGTCTTCTGCTTGGAAGTGATGGCAGAACCTTGACTTTCTTCTGCTTCCCTAGAACTCCTGTGGTATTCTTGGGCTAAAGCCCCGAGACATCCCTAGGACATCCAGAGCCACCCTTACCCCAGACCCCTTCACATTCCAGACCAGATTACCCAGTAACTCATTTCCTTCTCCTGTCCTTGCCTGTCCCCAGCCCCTGCTGCGCCAGGGCTGGGAAGCTGTCAGGACCCACCACGAGCTGGAGGTGACCACGACTGAGTACGAGCCGGATGTGACAGTGCTGGGCCAGGAGGCTCTGCGGCATGGAGCCCTGCAGCCCCTCGATGTGCGTGTGCTGGTCAGGGGCCACCTCCACCTCTGCCTGGCCAATGTTGGTAAGGGCTCATATGACCAGAAGGCCTGTGTGCTGGCAGCAGTGCCCCACAGCATGCCACCCTCACCAGATATCCTCAGTGCTAGCCGAGCTCCTGCAGGCTTTGGCACTCAAACACTGCAGGGTGGTGGGAGAATTGCCCAGGGCTGTGCCCAACCAGAGCCAAGGCTGTGAGAACCTTGTTCTCCCCAGCCCCTGCTGGCTGCTTTTAGCTCTCTTTAATTCCCTTCCCGGTGACTCCAGGTTTTAAATCTTATCTCCAGAGCAGAGATTAGCTCCTTTTATAAGGGCTCTAAAGTCCTCCTCTCCCTGCCTTCCCTGCAAAGGGTCGATAAGCTCCTGGGAAGGGCAAGCTGAGCTACATAGCCTGGGGAGGGCTTTACCTCACCCTGCAAAGAAGAGGGAGCAGAGGAGCTGCTCCAGGACAGCAGCTGCCCTGGGATAGGGATTTTCTCCCCTGTTCTCTTTCTTGAAGCATCAAAGTGCTGTGCTTAAAACCAGCACTGAGAGCTTTGCCCCTTTGGGGATGGGAGCTGAAGACTGGTTCAGTACCCAGCAGGTTTAGAGCCTTGTCCAGCTCTGCTTGGCACAGTCTTTGCAGGAGGGTGGGTGGGAGCATGTGGCTGTGGCTGTGGCAGTGTCACAGCTGGGGATGAGAGCACAGGAATGACTCCCAGATCTGATGAGGGGCTTGGCACTGGGTGATGCCATGGTTTTGTTGCTGCTCCATGTCTGGGTGGTTGGCTGTATGGTGGCAGCAGCTATGGGCTCTGGGAGAAGCACCGCAGGGCTTGTGGAGCACCAGCATGAGAAGATGTTGGCTGCTGCTCTTTAGACCCTCTGTGCAGGGCACACAGCTTGCTGTGGATTTCATGCTGAGATCCAGGGATTTCCCCTCACCCTTGGTTCTGCCCATGGCAGGCCACCCGTGTGAGGAGATCCCAGGGCAGCTGCCATCCCCATTGCCATCCCACTCCCACCATGTTCCTGGATCGGGCAGTGCTGCCAGCATCTCAGCTGGCAGCTGGTTACCCCTGAATGCTGCTGGTGGTGAGTTCTGCTGGGCTGGGGCTTGGGTTGGTAGAGTTTCTGCTGATCTCTGCCGTCATGGTGCTGGTGCCATACCCCAAGGGGCATCTGTCCCCTCTCCCTGCCCCACAGCATGGTGAGAGGTCCCTGGTCAGTGTCACGCTGCTCTCTGCCCACAGGTGGGCAGCTGTCACGGGCACGGAGGCTGGTGGAGGTGGACGGTGAGCTGGCAGCTGTCCTGCACAGCCGCCAGGCAGACGCACGGATGACACCCCCAGCTGCTCCTGGTGAGGCTATGGCCACTTGCCAGCGCAAGCTGCGGCGCATGGCACTGGTGAGGCAACAGGAGGATGCTAGTGGTGGGAGGATGCCTCAGGTCTCGGTAAGGAGAGAGGTGCCAGGGGACTGGGTGTGCCATGCTGGCTCTGGGATGATTGTTTTCTCCTTCCTGGCAGGAGCAGCGTGCCCAGCACTTGTGGGACCTACAGATAATTGATGCCTACCGAAACCACACCAAGGGTGAGAGCATTGCCCGGGTGCTGAGCGAGGCTATCACTGCCACCCACACCGTGCACGCGATGCTGGGCACGGCCGAGTTCTTTGAGTTTGCCCTGAAGAACCCCTACAATGTCCAGCACACTGTGACTATTGAAGTCGACCAGCCTGAGCTGAGGTGGGGGTTAAAGTGATGTCTTTACATGAGAGGAGATGCCAGGGTGGCACTGGATCCCAAGCAGTCCTCACCAGCACCTCTGTTGCTCACCCCTCCAGTGTCATACTGGACCCGAGGGAGTGGCGCCACCTCAAGGAGCTGACCAAGAGTGCCACACCAGTGGAGGAGGAGATGTTCCACCTACGCCAGGACCTCAAGCCTCAGGTCTACCTGCGCCCCAACGAGACCCTGTGCATCCCTTTCAAGTACCAGACCTTCTCTGCAGACCCTGCGCTTGCCACTGCACAGGTAGGTCAGGGCCACGTTTTGAGCTGTCGCCCTTGGCTGTGTTTGCTGCCAAGGGCAGGGTGGTACCACCACGCTGCAACCGTAGCTGTGCCTTGGACTCCTCTCACCCTACAGGGGCCAGCTGGGCTGGATGCCAATGCCAGCATTACCACCCTAGGGAAGAGTGAGGGCAGGCAGACAAAGCACATCCAGGTGAGGGTGTGGGGTGGTGGCACCACTCAAGGGCTGCCTGAGGAGCAGCATCACTCCTGCCAGACTCTACCCCTCTCTGCTGCCCCCAGGTCTGCTTCCAGGGCAGTGGGGGGAAGCCTTTAGCCCTGCTGCGCGTGAAAGTGGAGCCGCAGCCCCATGTGGTGGACCAGACTTTCCGCTTCTACCACCCTGAGCTCACCTTCCTGAAGAAGACCATTCGGCTGCCCCCCTGGCACACCCTCCCTGGTGAGCCTGTAGGCAAGCCTCGGGCTCTTTCTCCTTAGTGCCCATTGTTGGGGTCATTCCTGGAGCTGTGGTGGCATCCATAGAGCACATCCCTGCTGCTTTGCCCTTTCTGAGTCTCTGGCTCCCTGCCTGCTCCTCACTTGCCTCCCTGCACTAATTTGGTGCCTGATCCCCTCACCAGTCCACCTGTGCCGTTTGTCGTAGCCCAGCAGGAGGGGCCGTGGGCTGCAGCTGCCCAGGGCTTAAGGTAGCAGGCACAGGGCAGACCCTGAGTCTGCTTTCACCACTGTCTCTCTGCAGGGGCACCAGTGGGGATGCCAGGAGAGCAGCCCCAGATGTTTGTTCGCTGCAGCGACCCCAACATCATTTGTGAGATTAAGACCATGGTACTGGTCACACCTTGGCATCGCTCTGCCCTTTGTGTCATCCTGCTGAGGGTGGTTTCTGTGGGCAGAGATCTGCCCTGTGCCCATGAAGCCTCTCTGATGACCAGCCCCTGGTGGTGAACGCCGCTGCTGGTGCAGCTGAAACTGTTCCTGGTTCAGAGGAGCTGCAATGTTTGTGCAGCCAAGGCTCAATGTGGCACCTTACTGTGCCATGCAGTAGCTTGCTCTGTCATGTTCTGAGCCAGCTCCAGGTGGTTGAGCTGCTGAGGAGAAGCAGCCTTTGCCTGGGTGTGGAATAGACCTTCCCTGCTGCTCGAGGTACCTGCTGCTGCTGGTGGTCTGCCCCACACCAGAGATCTCTGTGCTGGGTGACACTGGAGCAGCAGAAATGGCTGTGCCATGGGCCAAACCCAACCCAGGTTGCTCAGCGTCCTGCCCAAGTACAGCCTTTGCTGTGCTCAGCACAGACTTCCTGAGCTTGCTTTGGAGCTGGAGGGTGGGTAGAAAGGACACCTAAACCTGGGCACATGTGAGCATATGGCAAGGGAGGGTAGCTGCTGATTGCCACTGCAGAAGTGTTGCCTGGAATGGCCCTGTTTCAGGGCTGGTTAGAGAACCTGGGGAGAATTTGACAAAACTTGCTCATGGATGCAGACCATGATGGAGTGCCATGGGTGGAGTGCCACAGTAAAGCATCTTCCAGACTTGGAAGGGCATTGTGGCAGAGCTCAGCCAGGCTGAGTTAATGCCAGAGCTGAGCTGCAGGCTGGAGGCAGCTGCCTACCCAGCTGGGTTGGCAGGGAGGAGGCCCTGGGGTCCTGGCTAGGTGCTGGGCTCTGTAGGTTGTCTGGGGGAAAGATGCTCTGATCTCTACACGCAGGAGTCTGGGAAGCTGCAGGACATCTTCTTAAAAGTGGCTGGAGGGCCGAGCCCACAGATCAAGAAGTTCTTTGTTGCTATTTATATGTAAGTAGGACCCCAAAAAGGGACCAGCACCGACCCTCTGCTGGGCAGGAGGGCACTCACCCTGCTCCTGCCTGGCCTCTGGCTCTGCTGGGCTGCAGGAAGTGGGCAGGAGGCTTCCCAAATGTTTGCAGATAGGGTTTTCCATTGCTCTGTTTTCCTGAGCAGTTGGGTTCAGACTCCTCTCTCTGCCTCTTAGGGCTTTAGATTCTTCACCTCTGCCTGGTCAGGCTTAGGCTGCTCTCTGCTCTGAGCAGAGGCCTCCTGCCTCCTCTCTTGCTCTAGGCTGTGAGGGCTCTGCACCCTTCCACCTGGCAGCAGCCAGGGTTCAGTGTTCTTCAGTGTTCTCTCTCAGTGCAGCTCTACACCCTCCTCTCTTCCTCCCATCACCCCTTGGCCAGAGCCTTTCAGTGCCCCAACCCCTCCATAGCCAGCTGGGCTCTTTCTGCATTGGATGATGCTTTAGGAATGGGTGGCACCAAAATGGGTTCCTCAGAGGCTTGCCCCACATTCAGGCGCTCTCCCTGGGCTCCCTGCTGGTGGCGAGCCGTGGGTGAGCACCATCCATCTGTGCCACAGGGACGCCTGGCTGGCAGTGCCCACGCAGATCTGGCAGTTCTACCTGCACTCCCTGCAGCGCCTGGACCTGAGTGGCACAGTTGGGCAGCTTGCCCGCCACTCACTGCTGTTGCGTGGCACCACGGCCCCACGCAGGGTGCAGGCATTCACCTCCCACCCGCAGGAGCTGCAGGTAACCCCCGCAGGTGGGCATGGGGCTGGCAGAGTCCTGCATGGCAAACTGGGGGATGTCCTGGGCCAGTGCAGGAAGTGGGGTGGCAGCTCACTGAAGGATTTGGTGCCCCTGTGTGTGATGATTGCCTTTGGTTAGAGCTGTCTGGGTAGGGCAAAACCCCTGAGGGCAAATTCCTCTAGGGAGAGCAGCTGCAGACTGGCACTGGCTTGGGGACTCAGAGGGCACTGGATGTGAAAGAGCAGAACCAAAGGCACAAAAGCTCCAGCCTGGCCTGCAATCAAAGATCTCCCTGGGCAAAGCCTAGGAGGGGGAAATCTCTGTGCCAAGGAGGGGATCGGGTCCTGTCCTTCTGGGTGTGAGGTCCAAAGCCTGTCCTGGTGTGTTCCTGTGGGTGGGATTCCATAGCAGTGGAATTCCTTAGGGGTGCTTAAGGGCAGTCAGCTCCAGCTTGTGCTCCGGGTGGCACTGTCACAGCTCCTGGTGGTGTTTCCTGCAGGTGGACCCTGACGGTGCCTTCCTCCTCCCTGCCCATGCCGTGCAGGAGCTGCATCTGAGCGTGCGGCCCTGGCGTGCTGGCAGCAGGTTCCTCTACCTCAACCTGGTGGATGTGGAGTCTCACCAGCTGGTGTCCTCTTGGCTGCTCTGTCTCTCCTGCAGGCAGCCTCTCATTTCCAAGGTACAGTGGCAGCCGCTCGGGGACGGTGCCAGACTGGTGGTTGCAGTCTGGCTGGTACCCTGGGGCTGCCTCCTGCCAATTCTGCTCTTCACATCTCTGGGTTTTTTGGTGCCTCTCACCCTGGGCACACGTTTAGCTCTCAAGTGATTGAATAATCTGAGTGCCACAGTAAAGCATCTTCCAGGCTGTTTGGAGGGCAGTGCCATGCTAAGAGTGTCACTAAAGCATTCCTGGCTGTAAGGTTAAGGCCACAGCAGTGCTGGTGATGGCCTTGCTGCAGAGGTGGAAGATGGCACTGCCTGGCTGATGTGCTGCTTTGAAAATGCTCTTCTGAAGCCCTTGGTACTGGCAAGGTTCAGACTGGCATTTAAATCAATGTCCTCATGTCCTACCCCCTGGCAGCCCATCACTAGTGCCATGGGGTGTTCTCTGAGCAGGCACCATAGCTCTCTCTGTGGATGTCCATGAAGCAGCTGGGGAATCAGCTGGCTTGTGCCAGCTGCACCCCTGGCTCTTTGTCCTTTGGGTTTGAGATTGCTTTGCCACCGTGCTGGTGGCAGTGCCAGGAGGATGCTTTGGCTCTGGTGGTTTCTTTGTACCTGCTGGCAGAGACCAAGCGTAAGGCGAGGTGCTCCCAAAATGCCCTGGCATGGCTCTGTGCAGGGGTGACTCTGGTTGGTCTGAGGCAGTGCCCATGGATCCCTCCATGCTCTGGGCATCCTCTGCCATGGTTTCTGCTTGCACTGTAGGTGTTTGAGATCTCTCTGCCCGTGGGTGGCAGCTGCACCAAGCGCATCACCTACACCAACCCCTACCCCTTGCCCCGGCTCTACTTCCTGGTCACCAACCGGCCTGACCTACTCCAGTTCAAGGAGGACTCCTTCCAGGTACCTGCTGCCAGCCCCTGCCTGCAGCCAGGCAACCTACACGGTGCTGGGTTCATGACTGCCATGGGAGGCCCGTGCTGGTCTGGGGAGGGCAGGTGGGCAGCGGGGTCACTGTCAGGCCCTGCCCTGTACCCTCTCCTCCTGGCATTACCCTGCAGGTGGCCGCAGGAGAGGTGTACAGCATCGGCCTGCGCTTCACCCCCAGCCAGCAGGTGGGCAAGGAGGAGATCCTGATCCACATCAATGACCACGAGGACAAGAACGAGGAGAGCTTCTGTGTCAGGGTCCTCTACCAGTGAGCCGGCTGCCCACCCTGACACTGTGGCTGGGCTCCCTGGGGCTGCCGTGGCACTGCTGGCAGTGCCACCTGGGGGATGCCAGCATCTCTCCCATGGAGGGTTGGGAACCTGCTCTCCTTGCAGTCGCCAAGGCAGGGGCTCTTGCTGCCTGCCGGGATGCCCAGCAGTGCCATGAGCTCCAGCAGTGGCACATGACTGCAGCTGCACAAAGCAGACAGGATGTTGGTGCCATGGCTCTGGGGTGCCTGAGGTTCTGTAAAGCTTTTGCTGTATTTTAGGCACTTTGGGAGCTTTTTTGACTTAAAACGTTTGCAGGTTCTTCAGACTTTTTTTGAAAAGCATCTTGTACTCTGCTCTGAGTTTTGCACCCACGTGGGGGCAGTTGGATGATTTTTCCTCATCCTTGATGAATTAAAGTTGCTACACAGAGCTGGCAGTGGTGGCATTTCCTTCCAGGGGAGGTGGCAGCTCTCGATGTCCCTGTCCTGCACATACCAGAGCTGGGCTTGCTGTGCCACTGGTCTTGTGGTGAGGGAGTGCCAGGGGTCCCTGTGTCACCTCTTGCCAAGGGACTGTGGAGGGCAGTGATGGGAAAAGGAAGTGAAGGCTGTGGGGCTGAGGGACATTGGCCTGTCCCACCACCTTGTCATCTTTGAGTGTTGAAAGATCCCTTCCTCACTAGTTCATAGCACAGCTCTCACTCTGCTCTCCAGGATGTTTGGCTCACTGTGGGGAGTAGGGGGGAACCAGAGAAGTTGGGAAAAAACTTGGAGGGATTAGGGAAAAATTCTTGACAGTGAGGGCGGTGAGATACTGGCACAGGTTGCTCAGGGAGGATGTGGATACCCCCTCCCTGGAGATGTTCAAGGCCAGGTCGGATGAGGCCTTGAGCTCCCTGGGCTGGTGGGAGGTGTCCCTGCCCATGGCAGGGGGTTGAGGCTGGATGAGCTTTAATATCCCAACCTAACCTATTCCGTGATTCTATGGAAAAGGGAGATGAGGCAGGCAAAAGGGGGAGGCTTTCCTATGAGGAGTGTTCCCTACCCCTCTGCTCCTCTGCCTAGGCTGTGGGCAGAGCCCTGGTGGGCAGCCACTCTCCCCAGCTTGGTGCCCCTGGGGGTGCCACATCGCTTCCCTCGGCAGGTCCGTGGCTGGTGAGGTGGTAGCTGCGGTGAAGCTGGAGCCTGGCCCGGCCGATGGGAACCGACAGCTCCTCCTTCACCAGCGCTGGTTGTGGCTATGCTGGGTGATTAAAGTGGATTAGCTGAATAATTCTCATTATGTGTTCAGAGCAGGATCTTTCTGCAGGCTGCTGAAGGAGCTGCTGCTGCACCCCGGGCTGGGGAAAGCAGCTCCAGTGCCAGGAGTTCACAGTCGCTGGTAAATGATGTGGCAGGAGCATGGGATGGTGGCCTGGGCACTCGAGCTAAGCCCTACTGATGTTAAATGTGACCCCCACAAAGCACAACTTGGACCCACACCTGCAGATATGGCTAAGAACAGCAGAAATGGCTCCTCCACAGGGAATGGAGGTGTTCTGCATCCAGTTCCTGCAGGAGGGACCTGGGCACCCTTGCAGCTCCACCTGGATGGTGCTGCTAGGAGCAAGGGCTGAGTGACTAAAGCCTCTGGCAGGGCTGGTTTGGGAAGCTGACAGGATGCAGTAGTGGGAAGGTACTGTGCAAAACCTTGTGTGCCTTCCATGGCAGAGCTGTGTGAGCTGCTGGTGGTGGTGCTGTGGGGTGCACCCTGCAGCTAAGGTGAGGTGCAGGGAAGCAGGAGCTGGGTGGGGTGGTGGCAGAGTTGATTTCCTTTCTCCCTGTGTTGGCAGGGAGGGAGCAGGGCAGGAGCTCTGTGACCTTCTCCAGCCCACCTTTCCTATGGCATAGTCAGTCCGAGGGCAATGAGACCTTGTCCCACCAGACAGCAAAGAGCCTCCAGAGGTGTGAGCTGTGCCAAGAGCTCTCTGGAGCCCAGCAGCACGATGTGGAAACCACAGTCCCACATCTGCAGCTGCTGCTGCATGGGCAGGGGCTGTGCTGGAGCTGCTTTGGGCTCCTGTTCCTTAATGAAGTCATCCCACTAATAACAAACTCACAGCATCACGTGCCCTGCCGGCAGCTTGTTGTTCTCTTCCCATTTCATTCACGTCAGGAAGAAGATTGGATTCCAGATATAATTAATTCACCCTCAACATCTTGGCTCCCATGTCCTCACCAACCGTGCAGGGAAGGAAAGGTTGGGAAGCTCTTCCTGGGCTTTCCCCAACTCTCAGGACCACTTGAAGGCATCCAGCACTGTGGGGTGTGGACTGCCCTTGCCTCAGAGTGGTGCTGGGATGCTCAGGGGGTACTTCCATGTGTGACACCACCCCAGCCCCTTCCTTTACCCTCTTTAGCTGTGGGAAGGTGACCTAGGGACCTGCCCTGGGATGGTTCCCCCTTGGCTCCTGCTCCTGCTGCCTCCATGGGTTGCTTGCTTTGCCAGCCAGCCTGGCACTTCCCACTCTGGGTGGGGTGGGTGGAAAGAGCCATCCAGAGCCCTTTGCTTACCCAGACAGGAGCTATGCTGCTACCGCAGAGGCTGAACTTTGCTGATGCTCAGAGCAAACAACCTGTGTGAGGCTGTGCTGGGAGCCCTGAGCAGGCAGGAGGCTCTGCCTGGTGCTTGTACTCAGCTGCTTGAGCTGCCTTCCCAGAGAGTGGGGCTGGTTGCCTGGCACTGCTGTCTCCCCAGCTCTTGGCACAGGACTCAGAGGTGAGGGGCAGGTGGGAGGCACTTCAGGAACAGCATTGGAGAAGGAAAAGTGGGTGAATTGCAGCCCCCCAGCTCCTGGCCTTGTGCCCAGGGCAGAGAGGGGCAGCTGAAGAATGACAAGAACATAAATGAATGTGAGAGGAAGAAGGGAGCTGGATGCCCGTTTCAGGCTGGGAGATTGGCTCCAGAGCTGCCCAGTCTTCAGCTTCGGCTCAAACTGTTAAACCCAGCTTGACTTTCCCTCTATGAGGATGGGATTACAGCTGCCTGAGCACCCTCTAATTAGAGCCAGGCTCACCATAATCTCTGCTGGGAGCTTGCCAGCCTCGCCCCGCGGCGGCACCCGCTCCCTTTGTTGGCTGAAATGAGCACTTGGGGGCTCTGCCAAGCTGAAGCTGGTGGGCACGCTTGACAGTGGCACGGCAGCACCAAGCAAATGCTCTGTAACCTGCTGCTGAGGTTTGGCTGTGGCACAGGGTGGTTGCACTCTCAGTTTGCTTCCCCTGGCACAGTGTGGGAGCTGAGGCCCTTCAAAGCCCAGGTACACCCTGAGCCACATCCCCCCCATCTTGAACATCTTGGGCTGGGGACCCAATCTGCTCCCTGCAGGGTTCCTCCCAGGAGGAGCCAGGAGTGCCCAGTGCTGTAAAGTGTCGCCCTGGCATTTCCAGCAGAGCTGTTTTGATTCTGCAGGCTGAAATGAGTTTTTGTTTTGAAATGCATTATTCATTTGCTTTTGAAAGGTCAAAATCTAAATGAAACATTTTAATTCACCTGCCATGAATTTATTAGTGTTTGGCTTTGGCAGGCGCAGGGTAACTCGACCTGCTGCTGCATGCCAGCATTTCGGGGGGCAGTGCCAAGCAGTGGGTTTGACTGGCTGTGGCTCTTCCCATCACCCTCCCATTGCCTCTGACTGCCTGGGGAGAGCAAAAACGTGCCAAAAGGTGAGGAGGTGTGGGGGCTGCAGACTGGTGTCGCTAAAGATCATTTCAATGTTCTCTTGCTGTTCCTGGCATGAGTTACCTGTTCGCCCCTGCCAGCTCCCATGCCAAGCAGCTGGCAGGGTGCTGGTGAGATCTTGCAGCCTTTTCCTTCAGCAGCACTGGACTCTCTTTGCTCTTTATTACAGAAAATGATTCAGGAAACCCGTGGGAGTTCCCTGCAGGGAGCTGTTGGGCTTTATGAAGAGATCATTGCTGGTAGTGAGGACTCAAAGGCTTCCAGAATGAGCAAATGACCCCAGAGGTGAGAGAGCATAGCATAGGGATGCTCCCCGTGGGGGGTGCTGTCTCCTTGGCAGGGTTGGGCAATCTCAGCCCAGGCTCTGCCCTCCCCTTATCCCAGGAAGGTTTTCCAGAGGAAAATCTGGAAAGGATCCATTGGCAGCAGTCAGCATCCCACCTTCCTGTGCCCAGCTCCTGCTCACCCTAGGGAGGCTGCCAGCTCCTTGTCTTTTACAACAATCTTTGGTTTAGAAGCTTTAGCTCTGAGGAGAAGGCACTTCCAGCAGGGCAAGAGCTTGTTGGCCAAGCAGCTGCCACTGCTGGGCCCACTGGGAGCCTGGTGCCTGAAGGCAGACATGATCCCTGGTGTTTACCTTCCAGAGAGAATGTGCTCAGGAATATTTATTAGTCCAGTTAAGATTCATATCTTCTCCCCCCGAAGTTCAGACCCCCTGCTTTTCCAAGGTGCAAGATGCTTGTCCACACAGAACATCACCATCTGGTCACTTGCACGTGGCCCAGGTGTGGCACAGCAGCCCTGGTATGGGATTTTGGGAGGCCGATCGCCGTTTCTCCCACACACATCCCTGAAAGCACAACAGGAACTTGCTAAACCCCAGATTGAATGGCTACAAACCTGGAGATAAAGCTGCTCTTAATGGATTTCTCCAAGATCAAGACTGTCAAACACCAGGCTCAAAATCCTTTCTACAACAAGAGCAACTTTATTAAGGGCACTCAATCAGAGCCTGGCTGCAGGCTCCGGCAGTGCCTGCAGGAGATGCTCTTCATTAGCATCGCCGGCAGAGGAGAGGCCTCGGAGCTGCGGCTGCTGCGCTCCCGCTCGGCCGGGATGGATGAGATGTGAAGGGCATTGCCAGGGCTTGTCCCTGCTCTCCACTGGGTCCTGCTGGCAGGAGGCTGCTGGCAGCCACCTCTTTGGGCTCTGAGGTGGAACAGCGCAAGAGTGGCCTTGCCTGGAAGGAGGTTGCTGCTCTCGGGGTGCAGCTGCACAGCCAGACCCGGTGAGGGGATGTGCAGCTGGGGATGATGTGCACAAACCCACCTTGGGACTCTCCCTGAGGAATGTTGGTGCTTCCCTGCAGAGCTCTTCTCCTGCCTGGCTCTGGAGTCGAGTGAGGCTTCCCTGGCTGTAGTGATCTGAAGGGGCTGGGGGCTTTGGTGGGATTTGTGCAGCCATCAGAGTTGCATCTCCATCCTGGTTGCTCTGTGTGGATGTGAGTTGGGTAGCGATCCCCAGCTCCATAATGAGCCATTTGTAGCATTTCTAGAGCTGGGTGTTTTTAAATTGCTTCTCCTCTTTCTGTCCCAGGCTTGACATTTGATGAGGGCTGCAGGCTTGGTACTCATTTACCAATTAATTTGTTGTAGAGCAGTGGGAGGCAGCAGCCACCCTCGAGAAGGTCAGAGGCACTGAAGGCTTGTTGCAACTTCCGAGCTTCTCAGCTCCCAGCAGTCAGGTTCTTAAACAAGCTGAGTGGGTGCCATGGACAAGGAGAGCACCTCTAGGGGGGCTGCTCCTGCAGCAGCTCCCAGCAGAAAACTTCCATCCTGTGAGGGCTCAGAGCCCTGGAGCAGGCTGCTGAGAGGGGTTGTGGAGTCTCCTTCTCTGGAGAGGTTCCAGCTCCACCTGGGCATTAGAATTCTGGGCAAGCTGCTGTGGCTGCCTCTGCTCTAGCAGGGGGGTTGGACCAGGTGAGCTCCAGATGTCCCAACCCCACTGTGCTGGGGTTCTGGGATTTGGAGAAGTCTGTGGAAGCAAAACAGGTTTGTCTGGCTCATGGGTGGGACGTCTCCAAAGCAGATGTGCCCCAGTGGCCCTGAATTCACAGCTGGGAGCACTTGATTTTAGGGGTGCCACGAGGCAAGTGCTGCCAGACACCCCTTGCTTCCCAGCTTGGATTAACACTGGATCTGTGTCCTGCTTTCCTCCAGCTTGCCACCCCCGTGCTCCTCTATCAGATGTTGGTCTGAGCTGCCCCAAACCCACTCTGTCCCAGGGTCTGGGTTTTGCCCTCTGCCATGGCTGTGAAGCTGCTGGGCCAGTGGCTGTGAGGAGCGCGGGTGGCGCTGGTGGCACAGCTCAGCAAACAGATCCTATCACAGGGAGCCAGGCTCCAGTAATTAAATTAGATGGGAAGTCCTGGGATAAAATCCTCGGAGGCTGTGGCCTCCTGGCTGGCTGGAGCAGGAGAGGGGAGATGCTAGGCCCTGCCACTGTCACTTTGCAGCTCCACACACCACAGAGCATCCAGCTCTGCTGTGCTTTGGATTCAGGAACAAATTCAGAGAACAGAGGAAGAGTCAGATCTGCTCCTGGATAATCAGGGCACAGAGCAGGGGGCCAAATGGGTGAAATGGGTCCATGGCTGTGACAGCTCTCCCCTCTCTGCTCCCTGCTGCCAGCAGCAGGTTTCCAAGCCTTATGGTGTCAGAGACTTTTTTTGGCACCCATCTCAGAGCTGCATCCCACCCCTGCTGCTGATAATGCAGCTCAGCTCCTGCCGATGGCTCCCAGGTCGCAGCTGAAACAACACTTCCAATTAAAGCCTTCCCCTGCTCCCTGCGTTTCCATGGAGATCTGAGCTGATGCTCCTTCCTCCTCCTCCTCACGATGGAGAGGGACCCTCCCAAGGGTGGTCTGGGGGTGGGTCCCAAGCAACAGCTCCACAGCCCTATCTGTCATTGAGGTCTCAGTGCTGCTGCAGTTTGCCTGTGCTTTGCTGGGCTTTGTGCCTGTCCCCACTGGCACTGGAGCTGTGTGTGAGCAGGAGCGAGGTCAGGAAGAGGCAGAGGAGCTCTCAGGCCGCCTTCTTGCAAGGGCCATCTTCATCCTGTGCAACACATCATCTCCTTCCCCAGCTGCATTGCTCCATGACACTGCCACTGCCCCTTTTTCCCAGTCCTTAGCTCCACACCAGCACATCCCAGGGGGGCAGCTGCTGTGGGCACATCCACCTGGCCCAGGCTCTGGTTGACATCCTCACACATGGGAGCTGATCCCACTGGCTCCCTGTGGAGCCTGGGCAGCAGCAATGCCTGTCTTTGCTGCACCAGGCTCAGGCTGATTTGGCTATAGCATCTTTCTTTAAACTCTGGCTCATCTTTGCAGTCTCAGAGCAGGTTTCCTAAGTGCTGTGCGGAGCTGCTTGGCCAGGGCTGGGCCATCATGGGCTCCAGTGGTGGCAGTGCCCTTGCACGTGTGGCTGAGCTGGCAAAGAGCTATGAGATCTAAGAGCTGTGGTAATTACAGCACAAAATTGTTATTAATGTACTGCCTGGCTTGGGAGCCAGGCTGGATGTAATTACACTGGGGTCAGGGTGAGGTTAATGCCTTTGCCTTCCCCGGGTGGTTGCAGACACTTTGAATTCCTCTTCTTCCCGCGCAGGAGACACGCCAGGCTGTGCTTGGGGATGTGGTTGTGGAACCATTCAGCCCTGTGGATCCTTGGGCAGAGGAGCAGGAGAGGGACCAGAGGAGGTTTGTGACTCTATTGAGGGCAGGCAGCAGCAGCTCTTGTGTGACCCCCAGCAGTGCCTCCCGCAGGGCATCCCAGGCTCGGCTGCTTACCAGAGCCTCTCAGAGCATGGTCCAACAAGATCTCCATGGTGAGTACATCCAGAGCTGAGCTGCCCTGGGTGATCAGTATTTGCCTGCCTGGAAATACCCTTCCAGTCTGGTTGCCTGGGTGGTCATCACCCCTGGAGGTGTTCAGAAAATGTGGTAGGCCAGGAGGTGGTCTAGTGGTGATGGAGGTGTTGGGTAGAAGGTTGGACTTGAGGATCTTAGACATCTTTTGCAACCTTAACGATTCTATGGTTCTAACCTGTAGCCATGCAGGAGTGGCAGAGGCTGGCAGCCAGACCTACTTAACCCCTTAAAGCTTCAAAAAGCTTGGAAACCTCCAGATATGTTTGAAAGCTCCTGCCTGGGATGATGCTTTGCCCCACACTGTGCCCTTTTGAGGAGTAGGAGAACTCAGCTGCAGCACTAGTCCATGGGATGGTCAGTCCTTAGCAGCCACGGGTGCCCTAGAAATGCCAGGCTGGAGCACAGCTGCTTGCTGGTGGGTGGAGGGAGCCTGGGGAACAGTGAGTGGGCACAGAGGCATGCACAGGGCCACGTGCTGTGGCCCCTGGGACAGAGACTGCAGTCACTCTGTCGTGGGTGAGGAAAAGAAAAAGCAGGGCAGGATCTGATGGACCTCAGGGGTGCTCCAGCTTCTCCCCCACTGCCTCCAGAGCTCAGCCCACCTTTATTAGCGTCACACTGGGAGCTGTCAGCTGCCCTTGCCAAACATCCTGCAGCACTGAACCTTCCCAGCTGCAGCGGCCACCCGCAAGCCAACAAGCTGGCACAGCACGGGTGGCTGCTGAGTGTCACTGGGGATATTTCTTCTGGTATCACAGCAGGAGGACAGCAACAAGCTGCAGAAGGTCAGAGCAGCCCTAAAAGTGCCTCTGTAAGAGCACGTTTGTGTTTTTTGGCTGCTTCATCATTGGATGCAGACACTGCTGCTGGAAGGGCTGCAGAGCCCCGAGCACAGGTGACCTTTGTGAGGGGCTGAGAAGGTCACAGCAGCCCCTGAGAATCCCTTGGCTTGGCTCTGTGCTAATTTAGAGGGAAATAAGAGTGCGAGTGCTGTGGGGAGCCTGGCAGCAGCCCCCTTGCTGCAGAGCTCTGTGATGGAGTGAAGAGAAGGGGAAACCTGCCCATGAATTGATGATGGAGCCAAGCAAAGTCCCAGAGAGCTGCCAGGGAATGAGGGCAGATTTGTTGCCCTCTTGGAAGGTGATGTGCAAGTGGCTCTGGGCTGTGCCTTGAAGCTGCTTGGCCACCTCCTGTACAGCCATTGCTGCAGCAGACAGGATGGTTGAGTTATTGGAGTTGTTTTTGCTAACTGTTTGCACATGGCTGGATTTCCTGATGTCAGGAGTGAATAACTGCACCAGGTTATGCAAATGAAGCACTTAATTAAGTGGGAGTCACACAAAATAAATTCGAGTTCCACCACATGCCCTCTGCTTTACCTGGGATGCTTCTAAGAGATCAGCTCTGACTGGCAAATCCTCTTCCTGGAGCAGTGATGCTGCTGTCCCACCCGTGCTTGGAAGGAAGGTGAGAAGAGCTGTCCCCATCCTCATCCTCAGAGCAGTCCCTGGGCTGTCCTAGCCTGTCCCTGCTGATTTCCACTTTGCTCCCTCCGGCCCCTCCCACCCACCACTCTCCTTCCTCCTGACCCCATTAATCACCCTGGAAGGCTCCTCAGACTTTATCAGGCCCAGATGTTTCCCACTGTATGCTGCAAATGTTAATTATCTCCTAATTAATTATTAGCAGAGGCTAGGCTGGCACAGAGAGGGGTGAACACCAGCCAAGGGCATTTCCAACCCTGGGGGGTGGTTCATGAAACAGCAGTTGCTTCTGTTGGGGAGGTTGGTGGAGTTCCTGATGGTCCCCCCTGACTCCTCATCTTACTGTGGGTGGGTGAGGATGCTCCCCACACACTCCAGGGCCATGCAGAGGCTCCCCAAGCTCCCCAGCAGTGGGTACCACACCAGCTCCAGAAGCAGGGAGAGTGCAGGAGGCTCAGGAAGGGCTCTGGAGGGGTTCATGGAGATGGGGACTGCTCTGACAGAGCTCTTAATTTGCAGGCAGCATGGCACAGAGGGGTGTAAGGAGCTGTTTGGACCCCCCCCCCACTGCGCACTCTGCATGGTGATAAACAACCCCAGCTGCTCCTGACAACACTCCCTTCCTGCTCCTCTCTGGAGGTGCTTGTTCTTATTGCTGTGGTTAAAGCTGCTGCAGGCATCACTGATCAGGGGGCACATGGGGACAGCAGGTGCCACGTGGCTGTACCTTTGGACAGACTCTGCCCCTTGCCTGTGGCTGTGACCTGAACCTGGCATTGGGTGTTTGTACCAGGGCTGGCAGGTGGCAAAACCCACCTCTGACCTACATGGGTTTGAAAAGCTCCATCTGGGAGCCTGAAACGACTTTGGATTTGGAGCTTCCCTGTGGCCCCCAGGAACCTGACCCTGCATGGGCTGTGGTGAGTCTTGAATTGGCTCCTCTCTTGAGTCGGCTCCGCCACAGCACTCCCAGGGGTGGGATTGGAAAAGCTTAAAGGGGGAAAACAGCTCAACTAGGGAAGCTGCAGCCCAAAGTGACACCATCTGTGACCCTGTGCAGCCCCTGCCACCCAGCACGGCCCCCAGCTGTCTCCTGTGCTCCATCCCCTCGCTGTGGTGCCTGTGCTCTTGTCACCAACCTCCACCTGCTGTGGCATCACTGGGATGGCTCCTGAGTGCAGGCTGGGAGAGCCTCAGCTCCTCCACACCTCCAGCTGCACCTGACCAACTTTGTCAACCCCAGATAGTCACAAGCAGACAGCCAAAGGAACAACTCTGGGGGAAGTTTTATTTTTAGCTCTCTCCAGTGCAAAAAAGCCCCAAACCCCAAATGAAAGGAAATGCAGAGCCCTACCCCTGGCATGAAAATTGTTGGGAGCCAAATGTCACTGTGCCTTAGATCCCCTCTGGAGGAAGCTCTATCAGTTTAGCAGCATTGGATTTGCATATTCATGTCCCTTAATTTGCTCTTTGGGGGCTGAAATCTAGCAACTAACGGAGGAAGTCTTCCTGTGTGCAAGGAGGAAACCCTGATTGTGTCACTGGTGTGTTAGGAAAGGCAATCAGGTATGGAGAGTGTCCCAGGGAAAAGGGGAGGGAGGGAGAGACTCAGCAACAAAAATCCCTCCTGGGCACCTCCAGGGCTTGGGCTGACAGACCTGTGCCCAAGGGGAAGGGAGGTGGCTGTGGGTGACACCAATTCCCTGGTGTTAGGATGTGCCCTAATGCAGGTGGATGCTGGGGGTGCTTCAGACCTGCTCAGTTGCACAGCAACCTGAGGCATGAAGGCACACGATGGGAGCAGGCTGGGTTTTGGGTCTGGGGTTGATGCTCAGAGTGCATGGGGACCCACCAGCATCAGCAGGGGCTGAAGAGGACTGGACGAGCAGCTGCCTCCAGCAGCCGTGCTGCCAAGTGATGGATCCCTTCTGTTCACCCTTAATTAAATTTCTTTTAGCAACACAATAGCTCAGTTTTGTGCCTGCCATTTATCAAGAATTAGGGTTATTGGCATGGCTGCTGGCAGGGGATCGATCAGCCATAAAGCTTGGGGAAGGCAGAGGCCGCCTGGCATCCTGCAGCATGCCCTGAGCTCACCCTCCAAACCTTTGCAGCACCTGGATCTGCTGTCACCAGTGGGGGGGTGTGGGAATCTGGTGGGACCCCCCGATTTAACACCAATGGCTAGGAAAGCTGAGCCCCCACAGAGGGGTCTGGTCTAAGAAGCTGCCCGTGGCACGTTGTGGCGTTGTTCTCCTGCTGCCACCGGAGCAGGGCTCATGGCTGTCTCAGGGAGAGGGGAAGATGCTCTGGGCTTGCTCCACGTGTTTCCCTGTGTTCCCCACGGAGCCTGAGTGCTCTTTCCATCGGGGCTGTCAAGGGCTGCAATTACAGACATTGTTGTCAGCAGCAAATAAAGATTAAGCTGTCAAAAAGATCGAGAGGCCAAGTTTAAAGCTGCTGCCCAAGGTCGGAGCTGTGCGGCGCTGAGAGCCGCCGGAGCGCCAGGCGCTGGCCGTGCTGCTTCCCTGCTAACGTGGGGGTGAGCTCCCGGGGGAGCCCTGGCAGCAACGGGGCTGGAAAGCAGCAAAGCTAGGCACGGCTGCCGGCAGCCCCATGGTGCTGAGCTGCAGCAGGGATATGGTCTACAGCAGCGTTCCGGGAGGGAATTACAGTACACATCCCTTCTGTGGGCCTGGGTGGGTGGGATTTGGTGCTGCCTGGAGATGGAGACACTTGGCCTTTTTTCTTCAGAGAATCAGAGAATGGTTTGGGTTGGAAAAGCTCTCTAAGATCATCCAGCCCCACCATCAACCCAACACCACCGTGGCCTTTAAACCGTGTCCCCAAGTGCCATGGCCACAGGTTTCTGGAAGACCTCCAGGGTGTTCCCTGGGCAGCCTATTTCAATTCTTTTTCCTTCTTTTTCGGGCCAGTGAACTGAAGCCTCCCTTCCACCCATCGGTGTGATGGCCACTCCCAGCCTCTGCTCCAACCTTCCTGCTGTTTCCCGTGCCGAGCATCCAACGCACCCACCCTTCTCCCGTGCGGCCATCCCGGTCAGCACTGCCTGGCTCTGCGCTGGAACACTCCCAGCAGCCAGGCTGCGGGACAGCTCCTGCTTCTCCGACGCTCCTGCAGCTCAGCGTCTCCCACGCCTCAGGTAATTAGAGCAAGAGCACTAATCGGGGGAGCTCGTTGGGCTGTGACACCTGTAGGTGCTGTGCTGCTCCCTGCCACTTCCACCTGGGATTCGTGGTGGTTAGCGGCACCCATCTGTAAGGCTGGGAAGCTCCGGGCTGGCAGGTTCCAGGGTGAAGGCAGAGCGGTGGGCACCCCAGTGGTACCATGGCAGTGCCAGGAGCAGAGTTGGGCAGGGGCTGGCTGCATCACGCTCGTTTCATGCTCCTCAAGCAGCTGCCCTATTTAAATTGCAAATCTTCGTTCTGCTCCCAGACTGATTCATCCCAGCATGGGCTGAGTTAAAGTGCAGAACAGGATTGCAAGCAGCCAAGTCACATTTGATTGAGAAGCAGAAAGGGCGACAGTGTCTGTGCTAATAAAACTGCTCCAGACTGATTAGTTCTTTTTTTGAGTTCTTTAGCAGGGAAGCAGCTTTAAGGCCTTAATCGACAGAGACAGGGGAGCTGAGGTGTCTGTTCTGCCTTGCAAGGAGTGGCATGGCCCAGCCCCAAGCCCAGCCCCATAGGGCTCTGCTGCTCAGGGACGAGGTTAACTCTGACTGAAGATTTGAGGAGCCAGGATTAGAAAGTAAATCCACTACTGCAGAGCCACTGGCTCTGTTCCTGCTGCTTGCTCCACCATGGGAACCTCTGGCATCACCAAACTTAGTCATGGAAATTCCCACCCTGGCTGAGCCCCAGATTTCACTGGAAGTTGCTGATCATCCCAGGTGGAGGGTTTAGGTTAGAGATTAGAAACAATTTCCTAGCTACAAGAGTGCTCAGGTATTGGAACAGGCTACCCAGGGGGCTGGTGGAGTCACTGTCCCTGGAGGTGGTCATGGTCTGGACATGGTACTTTGGGGCATGGTTTAGTGGCCATGGTGGTGTTGGGTTGCTGGTTGGGCTCTGATCTCAGAGGGCTTTTCCAACCCAAACAGTTCCTTGATTCTCTGCCTGGGTTGGAGCAGAGACGTCAGAGGCGAGCTCCTGGGTGACGTTTATCTGCCTCTGGCATCAACTCCTCTTAAGAAAATAACAAAGGAAAAAAGTCCTCTGCTCCCTTCTCTTTCAGCTGATACATTTTAAAGACATTATGCAATTAAAACCATTCCAAGTGTAATCATCTCCCCTATTGTGCCAGAGTTGCAAAGGACCATTTATCAGCGGAGCTGGGACTGTGATTCCTGTGTGCTGCTGAAAGCTTTTTAATTCTCTCAATGGGAAACACTGAGAAGAGTTGATTAAATGGGAGCTGGTAATTCCTTCCCAGCCATCAGCAGCTCAGGCACTCTCAGAAACTTTGGGGCCAGCTAGGGCAGTCTAGTCCTCTCCTCTGTCCCTGGTCTTCCCCCATGCTGGCCCTCACCAACCACATGAAGTGGCTCTGGTTGACTTAGGGTAGGCAGGATGCTAAAGGGACCCAGCCTTGGTGCTGGTTCTGCAAGCATGGTCCCACGGGGATGGATAAATGATCTCTTCCTACACCCATCCAGGGCATGGCAAGAACCCTCCTGGCTCAGGAGCTCAGATGCTGCTTGACATTGACTCACCCCAGGCTGTCCCTCTCTCAGGATCACTTCAGTTGGTGGCTGCGGTGTCTGCAGGCATCTCTTCCCTGCTACCTCTTTGTAAAGCCTTTCTCAGCCACAGAGTTATCCCTCCTTTGCCCAGGCCAAGCTGGCAGCCACTGTTTGTGCTCACAGGCTGTGTCTCCATGCAGGCACTTTTGTAAAGAAAAGCAGAATCTCTGACCCTGGTTTGCCCCTGGCATGAATCACCTGGCACAGAGGAGCTGCTGCTCTGCATGGCTCTTAGTGGAGATCTCAGTAAGGACTGGCAGTGGCACAGCCCCAGAAGCTCGATGGGAGGCAGGCAGGGATCAGAGAGAATGATGTGGAATATAGGGAAGCATTTGTCTTCCCTGGAGAAGGGAGAGTGGCAGTGGAGAGCCAGACCCTTAACTCCTCAGCTGCCAGTGCTGGCTGCTGCTGTTCTGGGGCTGCTGAGGGGACAGCAAAAGGGACACAAGAAGCACAGAGACAGGAGAAAGGGCATTGCCATGCTGGCATGTTTGGGGTGCTTAAAATGGACATGAGCTGGCCTGCAGAGCAGCTGGCATGTCAGCATTTCCTTGCTTTGCATGTGTGGCATCCTCCACCTGAGGTCCTCGGGGTGCTGGAGGCACTACAGAACACCACCTCCCACATGGGACAGAGATGGGAGGAACACAGCCCCTGAGGAATCAGGGCAAGGACAGCCCCAGCCTCTGCCCAGAGCTGCCCCTTCCTCAAACACTTTTGAACCACAGCAATGCTTCTGCCCAGCATGGCTCTGGGACCTGTTGCCTGGCACAAGAGGCCTCACCACCCAACTTGGCAGCTGGGCCAAGCCTTGACAGCCCTTTTGGGGAAGAAATTGTTCCTCATGTCCAGCCTGAACCTCCCCTGGGGCAACTTGAAGCTCTTTCCTCTTGTCCTATCACTTGTTCCTTGGAAGAGGAGACAGAGCCCCACCTGGCTCCAGTCTCCCTTCAGGGAGTTGTAAAGACCCAGAAGGTCTCCCCTCAGCCTCCTTTTCTCCAGGCGAAACAACCTCAGGTCCCTCAGCTGCCCTAGACCCTCACTTGACCTCTAGACCCTTCACCAGCTTTGCTCTTTGGGCATGCTCCAGCACCCCAATGCCTTTGGGGTGTGAGAAGGAAGCAGCGAGGAGCTGGGATGTTGGAACCACATCCCTACCATCACAGAAGTCCCTGGTTCCTTGTGCCAGGCAGGAGCCAGTCCTGCTCAGGGCTGTCTCCTGAGGTGGGGATCAGTGCTTTGTGATGGCTTTTGAGTGGGCAAAGCATCAGGAGAGAGGAAGGGAGAAATGAGGCAGAGCTCTGCCTGACAGCAGCCCCGCACGCAGTGCCAGAAAAATGCCCTCACTGTTCTCCATCATCAGTTCTGAATTGGCCCAGGCCCTGCTGCTGCTTTCCAAGGCACTCTTTTATTTTATTTTTTCCCCCAAAATAATGAGGCTATTTATTAGCAGCAATGAGGCTGCAGAGAAAGAAGAGTTGAGATAGTTTCTATAGTAACTCCCCACCGACACTGCTGACACTCGCCCCAGCTGGAGTCCTTCCAGTGCCATGACTGCCAGGCTGAGCCAGCAGACCCTGGGCAGAGGTCTGGCTGAGGGGTTCCCACACCCTTTTTGCTCCATGTGCACAAAGGGTGGCCACCAGGAGGATGGAGACTCCCTTTTTACAAGGAGTTCCATGGAAAAGACAGGGGTGATGGAGACAAGTTACTGCTGGGGAGAGTCTCGTTGGCCTCCAGAGGAAAACATTTCCCATAGGAGCAGTCAGACACTGGAATCCTCTTCTGGGGAGGCAGTGGAGTCCCCTCTACTGGGCAGTTCTAAGCCTCAGTTTGACAGGCTGCTGGACCAGCTCAGTCCAACTCCACCATCACCTAGAAAGGTTGGAGCAGATGATCCTTGGGGTCCCTTCCAACCTGGCACTCTTGGATCTATCATGGGATGTGCTTTAAGTCATTACATGCACCCTGCAGCACCCCCCCCCAGAGGGGCAGCATCTCAATAGTGGGGTTTACTTGGTAGCATTTTGCTAAGATATGCTGGTGGATATGTGAGGAAGGAGGCACAGACCCTGCCAGCCCAGCAGCTTTCAGGGCCTGCCTGGTGAGATGCTCCTTCCTCTCACTGCAGCATCTTTCTATCTTATTCAATCTGCAGAATCACAGAATGGTTTGGGTTGGAAAAGCCTTCTGAGATCATCCAGTCCAACCAGCAACCCAACACCACCCTGGCCACTAAACCATGAACCCAGGTGCCATGGCCACCGGTTTCTTGAGCACCTCCAGGGCTGGTGACTCCACCACCTTCCTGGGCAGCTCGTGCCAGCATCAGGTCGCATTTTCACTGGGCATAAGTGTATATTCTGACTGCATTCCTCCTGAGAGAGAATCATGGAACCATTTGGGTTGGAAAACACCTTTAAGATTGCTTAAGAGAAGCAGGAGTGACCTGGCCAGCTGAGCCCAGTCTGAGCATCCTAAAGCTCACCAGGAGCAGTGGGCACCCTGCTCTGCAGAAAACAGACTCAGGGCTCTGGCTGTTCTCTGCATGGCAGCAGAATTTCCAGAAGTAATTGGATTTGGCTGTTCAGTCACTTCCACAAATAAGGGGAAACAGAATTATTCCCATTCGCAGGCAGGCGAGCAGAGCACAGCTCCCATTTTTCTCATGCACAGCTCTGCGAAGGGTTTCTATTGAGTTAGCAAACAATCAAACCCTGGCGCTGAGCGGCTCAGACCCTCGGGGGAGCTGGAGGAACCGAGCAGCCCTTAGAGGAGCTGCGGTGCCGTCTGTTGTCCCCTCAACGGCCAGCTGGGACCGCTGGGCTCCATGGCAGAGCATCCCACTATCCGTCATGGGACCCTGGGCGGCTGCCGTGCCTTGGAGCTGCCTGGCTGTGCCAGGGCTGGAGGTGTGATGTGGGATGTGGTTGGCTCTGGGAGCTCTCCTAGCAGGGGCCAGCTCTTCTGCCCACGTTCGTGGGTGCAAGATTGAGTTGGGCATCGCCGGGGAGGGAGGTCTGAAGACCCGCACCTCTCACCACCCAGCTCTGTGGGTAGCAGATAAGTCCCAGAAAGCAGGGGGTGCCCGAAGATGAAGAGGAGGCTGAATCTGATGAGGACGCCTTTACTCACTGGGCCCCACAGGACAGCTGAACCAACAGGGCTAGAGGAAAGAGCACGAACCAGCGCCGGCCCGTCGGTGTTTGCAGCGGGAGCGGAGCCTCCCGCAGCCGTACTCCGGCTCGCCGGCTTCGCCCGTCGCCCGCGGTGCCGTTATTGAAGCTGGCAAGGCATCAGCAGCAATCAGGATTGATTGTGGCGGAATTTCCCAGGAGGGACAGAGATTAATGCTGGGGACAGGGGAACCAGCCCTTGCCTTCTGCTTGGGGAGCTGAGGAGCTCCTCAACCCCCGGGGCCATCTGCTCCTATCAGGAGCTGGCAGCGGGCAGCCAGGGGGCACGGCCTTGGGGCTCTGCCCTGACTCTGCTGGAAGCCAGCCCACCCTAGGGGAGCAGCCCAGAGCATCCTGCTTGGGCAGCTCAGCATCTTCATCTGCTAACCGGGCAGAGTGGTGCTAAACCTGGCAGCAGCACTACCTGCCAGGGCACAGCCACAGGTTGCACAGGAATGTGGCACCATGAGGGGTCTGTGAGGGGGGGGTCGGGGGTGATTTTCACCTAGTAAAGTTTACCTGGAGAAGTGACCACACAGCAGCACAGTGCTGGGCATCCCTGGGGGTCGTTGGCAGTGGGGAGGGCAGCTGCCCACATGGGATGGCAGGAAAAGCATCCCTTGGATGCAGACCCCCTAAAAGCAAAATCATAGCTCCCCAGTGCAGCCGTGCATGGAATCCTTGCTGGCTTTGATGGTTGTTCACTAAAATCAGAGGAGAGCTGAGAGCTGCTCCTCTCGGAATCCTTTCTCTCTCTTCTGCCCTGGGGGTAGATGAGGGCTCCCTTCCCACCTCCCCACCCCTGCCCCTTCTGTGTCCTTTAGTAGGAAAAGCAGAGTTGTGTCAGAAATCCTGGAGGTGTTTCTGCAGCTCTGAGACCCTCCTAGGGATTATCCAAGATAATCCATGCTCTGTGGAAGCTGTGCCCACTTACAGACCAAGACGAGAGGGCTCTCCTGAGACCTTGTTTTTATTAGTCCTGTTCATGGGTGCTCTTTGCAGTGTGTGTGGAGTACACTTGTGCTGCACAATTCAGTTTTGGATGCAGCACTTCCATCATTATCATTTCAATTAAAATTGCTCTTTGAAGCAGTTTGTCTTCAGGCTCAGCCACACGAATCTTTGCTTTCATGAACACAGAAAACCTGAAAAATAAAACTGACCCTGATTCTATCCACCCTGCTCTCAGCCCCAGGGCTGCTGTCGATGCCCAGCGTGACTCCATGGGCAGTGTGGCCGTGCTGTGGTGTGCAATGCAGCTGGACACGTGTGCAGCAAGCTGGGTGCCTACTGTGGTGCTGGGTACCACTTTGCCCTGTCAAGGCAAGCAGCCAGGCAGAGCACCATGCTTGGCAAACCAGCAATGGCTTGGCAGGGGCAAGAAAAGGCACAGTAGAAGTTTGGCTGCATTGGTACACAGTGGCAGGTGGGGGTGGATTTGGTGTGTGGCACCCATTGTCTGAGTGCATCCCTGGCTTGCTCTGGGGCAGGGAGTTGCTCTGGGAACAAGAGCAGCACTTGTGCTGGCACCATGCTGAGGGGGCTGCATGCAGCCCTGGTAGCTCCCACAGGCTGACAGAACTGTTTGGGTTGATAAAACCCTCTAAGATCATTGAGTCCAACCATCAACCTGTCACCACCATGGCCATGAACCACATCGCATGTAAAGGGAGCTAAACTGGAGTGAGTGCTCTGTCAGTGCCCTTTGGGTTTGGTTCTTGGGGTGCCCAGCTCATGACAGGTCCCAGATGGGACCCCACTGAGGTGTGTCAGGAGAATGAGGTCTCATCTGTGACCGTTCACCGGCCCCAGCCCTGGATGGGTCACAGCGAATGGATGTGGATTCCCCTCCCTCTGCTGGGGATCCCGCCTGGAGCATGAATATCCATGAGGAGCAGACTATTCAGCACTCCCAGAAACCCGACTGCTGTTCGACACTAATGCACGGATACACCGAATTACCTAACACGGATGTAAATGGAATTTCAAAGGGGATAGCAGGAGAGGCTCCCACCCTCCCCTCGATCTTCTTGCAGAGCAGCAGCAGAAGGAAGGTGGCAGGAGCTGGGTAATTTATGCACCTAGAGCCCCGCTCGGTGCCCGGCGGCGCGGACAGCCCTGCTGCCTCCCGCCCTTCAGCACCGCTCCAATGTCAGCTTTTTAATGAAAATAAAGTGCTTGGCTTGTGCAAAGAGGAGCTGCACGGCCACGGCTAATTGCAGCGCTGGGAGCTGGCAACCTCGTTTGGAAGGAAGCAAGTCCCGGGAGGCTCCGGCGCGGTCTCTTCAAAAACAACAGACGCCGTGGACTTAGAAGGACTAAAAATATTTTCCCTCCATCTGTGCGAGCCGTTTCATTTCCTCTTCATTTTCTCTAATTTTCTTTGTCTTCAGCTTTTACTGATTTGATGCATCCTAATTACGAGCACATCTGCCTGCTCCCGCAGCGCCCCGGCTGACCTGTGCCGGTGCCAGGGCCGGGGAGGGAGGGCTGGAGGGCTGGATGAGGAGAGATCCTTGCTTAGCGCTGCTGGATGCCCCTCTCCAGGGACCTGGGGATGTCCCAACTCTGCCAACAGTGAGCTCTGGCTGCTGCCCAGCCAGCGCCAGGAGAAGGTTTTCCACTTGCGGAGGTTCCCGTGGGGTGATCCTGAGCTGGGCTGGCCAAGAGGCTTTCCCATGCACACAGTTGCTTTCCCAGGAGCTCACGGCACTGTCGGGATCACGGCTGATCCCCTGATCCCAGGAGAAGGACCGGGACTGGCTTTTTTTTTAGCTGGCCATCGCAGAAGGAAAGCCTGGGAAAATCCAGTGCTCAGGAGTCGTTTGTTCTGCCTTTAATGCGTGGCAGCGTTTTCCTTCCTGCTCTTAAGGCAAATCCACCCTCACGCTGAAGCTAAATCCCTGGCAGGATTAGGGCAGCCCGGAGAAGCCCAGCCCCGCGATTACCCAGCGCTCCTGCGGCCCTTTGTCTCCTGCCACAAGGAAACCGAAATCCCTCCGCAGCCGCTGAGGGGACGAAGCAGCTCCGGTGCAAGGACAAAGCCCACGCAGCGTCCTTGCTTCCCTCAGGCTAATAGGCAGCAGCTCTCACTCTGATGTCTCCTCCGTGGTCCATCAGTCTGTGGAGCTGCAGGAGTCTTCGATCCAGTACCATTCACCTGAGACACCCAATTATGAGCAGGCTGATGCCAAACTGTGCCAACAACCCCCCAGCACCCACCATAGCAAGGCTCTACTCTGGCACTGCCATGGCAGGGGAGCCATGCCAGGGTTCTGGGGGACAAATGGGGAGCAGAATGGTGTGTCCTGCTCCCTTTGGTTCTTGGGAGGGCTCAGCAGTGGGCAGGAGGTGTGGGGGCACTGGGGTATCCCAGCCCAGAGGCTCAGCTTGCTCCTGAGGCGCCCTTGTCAGCTGTGGGTGTTCCCACGACCACGAGTGGACATGTCCCCACAGACCCCAGCCTATGCCACTGGCAGTCCAGAGCCACCAGCCAGTCCCCCTTTCACCAGGACCAGCCCTGGGATGAAGGACATCGCTCCCCACAGTACTGGGATGCCCCAGCCCATCAGGAGTGGATAGATGCAGCACCCCGATGAGAGGCCGAAGGGCTGCTGGCAGTCTCCAAGGGCTGTGAGATAAGAGGGCTGTCAGGGAAAAGCCGCCGGAGAGATAAGGGAGCTTATTCCCTTCAATTATTGGGCAGATAAGGCGGCAGAGGAAGCCTGGCGCTGCTAATCCCTCGCAGCCAGGCGACCTCTGCCGAGCCGACCATGCCCACGTGGCTGCTGCGGCATCGGCAGGGGCTGGGAAAACCTCCTGCGGGCGGGCAGAGCCTTGCCACCCCAGCTCCTGCCCGAGGCTTTACGAGCTGGGACCGCTCGGCCTCGTATTTCTTGTGAAATATGGTCCTGGCATTTCCCACAACCTTTGCACAAAGGTTAGGAGGCAGCTTGATGAGATTTGCTCAGTGGCTGGGAGTTGGGATGCGCTGTCGGCAGGGATGATGGAGCTCTCTCCTGGGAGGCAGTGGCTCACCCGCGGCAAGGAGAAGCAGTGAGGAGCACAGACAGACCCAAGGTCACCCTCCTGCGGTGGGAAACGCAGGGCAGTGATGGCAAAATGATGCTGGGGGCAGGTGGACCCTACCCTGGGGAGCAGCAGCAGCCTTTGGGGACAAACAGCAGTGTCATGGAATCCCAGACTTTCAAGGTCAGCCAGTCCAACCCCCCTGCAGCCAGCAGGGACATCTGCAACCAGAGCAGGCTGCTCAGAGCCCCAAACAACCTGACCTGGAATGGTTCCAGGGATGGGCATCTCCCACCTCTCTGGGCAATCCAATGCCTTCCTCAGCAGTGGGGGGACTGAGCTGTGCAGGAACCTGCAAGGGCTGTGCAGGGATGGGCCAGGAGCAAGGCAGGGAAGCCACGCAGGAGATGTCTTCTGGCTGTGGTTTCACCTGGGTGCCTCTAATTTACTTGCACGATTAATTGCAGCTGTAAATCTGCCTCTGCAGCTAGCTACAGGCACAAGGCTGGAGATGGTTATTGAAGCCCTCCCTGCACCATCTCCCTCACAGGTGGCCAAGACTGGTCCTGGTGAGCAGAGAGCCAGACCCAATATGGTTCCAGCTCCATCACCATTCCCACCCTCCCTCCCCAGGCCATGGCTCATTCAGCTTGTCCCTGACAGCATTTGGCGCCAAACTGCTGATGAAGGGCTGGAATACCTGTGCCCCCCTGGCACTGCCTTCCCTGCAGAGTCATTAATTAGTCACAGGAGACCATAAACACACAACCCAAACCCTCCCCAAGCCATCCTGTGGCTGGTTTGCAGGCACAAATGAGGCTTCTTTCTGCGCAGGCTTGGATGGGCCCAGGACTCAGCATCATGCTTTGGGGAAACTTCCTCAGATTTTTAATTATCACAGGCAATTAAGACTTTAGTTCTGCCAGGCTCCAGCTGCTGCAACTGGCCTGGCTCCAGCAGCTCAGCCATCCTCTCTGAAGGCTGCTGGGCCCAGATGAGAAGCTCCAAGAGAGGGTCTGGTCACCAAACCCGCCAAGTGACAGGGTCTGCTGGTGGGAGCAAGGTCACCCTGCACACAGTTCTTGGGTGAGCAGCTGAGGAGGCAGGTGGGGAGCTGCTGGGATGCTCCCGAGAGCCCAGGGCTGAGGGTCAGAGAGCCAGGGCAACTGAAGAGGAGGATCCATAAAATACCAATTGCAGTGTGAAAAGTCAAGTGTTTTATGGGAGGCAGAAGGCTGGGGAGACAAAAAAACAAGAGCAGCATTAAAAATAGATCAAGGTAAGGAGGTGAGAGAGGTGGCTGGGGAAATGGGAGCCTGTTCAAGGAGTGATGGATGAGGATGGAGAGGAAGCACTCAGCCAGGTGAGGATGGGGGCACAAACTGGTGCAGCCCCCAGGGAGACACTTCCAGGGACTGGGAACCTCCAGACACGCCACAAATCCATCTGGACAGCCCTGGAGAGAGCTGTGCTTGGGTGGGCATGTGAAATGCAGAGAAGGCAGTGGAGAGCTGAACTCTCAACAACCAGAGAGAGCAGTAAAGCCACCTGGGTGCCATCACAGCAGCTCTGCTCCCGGCGGGCTGGAAATGCCTTCCCTCGCTGACCCAGCACCAACGGCTGCAGTTGTAATGAGCACGCAGGGGGCTGCACCTCCCCACGGCTGCCTCCCGCCCTACCACAACCCAATACCGCTGAAAAAACCTGGGAGGAAGCAGGAGCCCAAGCCTCAGCTGGCATCCCAGGGTGTAATTAGCGAGCACACATCAACTGGAGCCTGAAATTCGGAGCGCAGGAAGCAGAGGAGCTCGCCCAGCCAAACGGAAAATGAGAATGCCTGGCCCAATGAGCGAGCTCTCTAAATATAACCAGCGCTGCAAATCCATGTCAGGGAATAATTCACACGCAGGAAAACAGCTCCCGAAGTTGGTGGAAGCAGGAGCAGCTCTGCTGAGCAGGCCCCGAGGAGCCATAAGGAAACTGCACAGAGATGACGACGGCAGCGCAGCAGCAGCGGAAGCAGCGATGGGAAACGTTTCCCAGCTTCACAGATTGCATCGATTTGGAAGGGACTCTCAAAGGGCATCTTGTCCAACCCCCCCTGCAGGCAGCAGGGACACCTCCAGCTAGAGGAACGCTGCAACAGGCTGTCTAGGGGCCCCATGCCTGGAGATATTCAAGCTGAGGCTCAACAGGGCTCTGGGCAATCTGACCTAGTTGAGGATGCCCCTGCTGAGTGCAGAACGGGTTGGACTGGTTGACCTTTGGAGGTCCCTTCCAACCCAGACCATTCTATGATTCTAGAGCAGGCTGCCCAGGGCCACATTAAGTCTGATCTTGAATGTGTCCAGGGATGAGGCTTCAACCACACCCCTGTGCAAGCTGTTCCAGTGTCTCACCACTCTTGTTGTGAAGAATCATAGAATCATAGTATGGTTTAGGTTGGAAGTGACCTCAAAGATCATCCAGGTTGGAAGTGACCTCAAAGATCATCCAGTTCCAACCCCCTGCCATAGGCAGGTACATCTCCCACTAGCACAGGTCACTCAAGGTCGCTCATCCAACCTGGCCTTGAACACCTCCAGGGAGGGAGCAGCCACAACCTTCCTGGGCAACCCGTGCCAGTGTCTCACCACCCTCACTGCAAACAACTTCTTCCCAACATCCAGTTTCAATCTCCCCTCTGCCAGTTTAAACCCATTCCTGTAGGCCCACTTCAGATCCTGGAAGGCCACTCCAAGGTCTCCTGGAAGCCTTCTTTTCTCCAGGCTGCAGAGCCCCAACTCTCCTATCCTGTCCTCATAGCAGAGCTGCTGAAGCCCTCTCAGCATCTTTGTGGTCCTCCTCTGGACTGGCTCCAACACTTCCATGTCCTTCCTGTGCTGGGGGCTCCAGAACTGCACATAGGACTCTAGGTGGGTCTGAGGAGAGCAGAGCAAAGGGGCAGAATCCCCTCCCTTGCCCTGCTGCCCACACTGCTCTTGCTGAAGCCCAGCACACAGTTGCTGTCTGGGCTGCACTCACACTGCAGCCTCATGTTGAGCTTTTCATCACCCCAGACCCCCAGGGCCTTTTCCTCAGGGCTGCTCTCAGCCATTCCCCACCCAGCCTGGAGTTGTGCTTGGGATTGTGCCCACCCAGCTGCAGGACTTTACTCTTGGTCTTGTTGAGTTTCATGAGGTTGGCCTGGGCCCACCTCTGCAGCCTGTGCAGGTCCCTCTGGATGGATCCCTGCCCTCTAGCAAGTCGACTGTGCCACACAGCTTGGTGCCATCTGCAAACTTGCTGAGGGTGCACTCAATTCCTCCTGATGTCCAGCCTAAACCTACCCTCCACAAGGTGCTCCAGCATCCTCCACAAGCTGGTTTAGCATCCTCCACAAGGTGATTTAGCATCCTCTGCAAGGTGCTCTAGCATCCCCCAGAAAATGCTCTGGCACCCCCCACAAGGTGCTCTGGCATCCTCCACAAGGCCCTCTGGCACCCCCTCCAGAAGGTGCTGGGGCACCTTTCAGCTGTGGGCGTGGCTGACACTTTGATTGAAGTGCACTGCCTCGGGGCAGCCTCTTCAGCAGCTGTGGCACACAGAACTTAACCGAGCAACCCGGAGCAGCTCTTTGGCAGCAGAGTGGCACCGCTGGGAGGGGCAGCAGGGCCTGGAACGGCTCCTGTGAAGCATTTGTATTATCTGCAGCGGCGATGATGGCTCCTGGAATGGGGATGTCAAACGACTTCCTCGCAGCGATCCCTGCGCCTTTAAAACTGAAATGGGCTGCGCTGATGCCTTCAGCTGTCTAATGGGTGCTGGGGGTGTAAAAGTGCCACTTCATGCTCTGAGCTGTCGCTACACTAAATCAATCCCATTTTCCCTGCTTATAAAAGGCAAATATTTTCCCAGGGCAGAGAGGGAGGGGGACGGGAGCTGGGGGCTGCTGGTAAAGCTGAGTGCAGCTGGGTTGGCCTCGTGGTTCAGCTTAGCTGGATCCTGTATCCCGTTGAGGATGTGCAGGGGGGCAGAGACTGAGCCCCTCCAGTGTTTCCCTGAGCTGCTCAGCACCACAGGGGCTCAGGATGTATCCCAGCACAATCACCTCTAGCCTCACCCAGGCTTGTGCACCACAGTGGAAGATCTCTTGCTGTGTCCCTGGTTTAAGGCCTTGGAAATAGCCTGGATGGAGCCAGGGAATGCTCAACAGGTTGGTGCAGTTAAAAATGATCTGGGATAGTCAAATGGGAGGAGTCTTTACTGAAAGGCCTGGAAGAGAATATGAGTGACAGCCCCAGTGTGCCACACACACTGCTGGGGCTGGGGGAAACAAAACTCCCCACTCTTGGGCCTGGTCTTTAAAGGTGGTTGGTACCATCAATAAACATCAAGACATTGATGCAGGGTGAGGTGAGCAGCAGAAAGGCAGCACATGCAGGGTCTGTGCCCAGGATCTGTGGGACCCCCTGCGGTCCCAGAACCATGTGGTTGTGGAGGTGTTGGGTAGAAGATTGAATCTGATGATCTTTAGAGGTCTTTTCGACCTCAATGATTCTGTGTCCAGGTCTGCAGAAACAGGGTAATGCACAGCTCACAGGAGAAGCTTCCTGAAGGAGGAGAGGGGTGGGCAGCTCCTGCTTCCATGGCCAGCAGTGCAAGTGCCTGGGGTGGAGCAGAAACCAGCTGAGGGGTGCAGGAGGTTCCATCACCTCCTTAACACCTAACAGCCTGTGTTGGGTCCTGCTGTGCAGCGCCTGTGTCTTGGTAACTGATGTGGTGTAACCAAAGGGACTCTGACCAGCAGGGCACTAAAGTGAGCCTTGCATTTCCCTATTTACTAATCTCCAGCTTCTCCCTGTGCCCTTTCCTCCAGTGTGCTCCAGCAGCAATAATGTTCCTCTTGGAATACATTCCTCTGATTATTTCCCAGGGCCCTGCCTTGCCATGTGTGACGGGCCCTGGAGTGGTAATTTGTTCTCTTTCCTGGTAATTGCAATTTTAGAAATAGCTTTGCCAAATGCTCACAGCCTGACATCTCTGGAGAAGGCATTTCCCTCCTTTTCCCCACCCTGTGACAGAGCTGCTGCCCACAGGGATGGTAGGACATGTCCTGGGGGAGCAGGTGCAGTCCTACCACAGACCAAGAGGTCTGTGCCATCTTGGGAAGCTGCATCTCCTGCTCTCTTTCCATTTCAGATTGACACTCATTAATTCCAGTTGCCAGTGAGCTTTGGTTATTGCAGGATGGGAAAGAAGTTAGTGAGTTAAGGAGGGAAAATATCCCAGGGATGGCAGTGGGAGAGTGGGAGAGGGACCTGCACTTAGAGGCAGTTGATCCCTGAGGCACAGGGCTAGGATGCACATCATTGTCCATAACTTAGTACAAGGATCATTCCTGCATACAGCAAATGGATTTGGGATCTGGGCCTGAGCTGAGCCCAGCAGCAGCCCTCTACAAGTCCCTGAAAGAAGGCTGGAGCCAGGCCCTTGGTCTCTTTTCACATGCAACAAGTGAAAGGACAAGAGGAAAAGGCCTCAAGTTGTGCCAGTGGAGGTTCAGTTTGGATATCAGGAAAAATTTCTTCCCAGAAAAGATTCTCAGGCACTGGACCAGGCTGCCCAGGCAGGTGGTGGAGTCCCCACCCCTGGAGGTGTGCAATGGACAGGTGGATGTGATGCTGAGGGATGTGGCTCAGTGGTGGTGGCTTAGCAGCAGTGGTGGGACTGGGAGCTCTGGGTGAGGGCTTGGACTTGGTGCTCTCAAAAGTCTCTTCCAGCCTTTACACTTCTATGGTTCTATGACCTCCTATGCCCAGGGAAAGGCCCTGGGCTGAAGGGCAGCAGCTTGTTACCCACCAACTAAGCGTCTCCAGCAACAAGAGTCTTTGCTTTGGGGAGCAGAGGGGGTCCTCAGCACAGGATCCTTTTGCTGAGGGACATGCCCTGGGAGGGCTATGCCCACCAACAAGGTCAGTTCTCATTTGGGTGATGCTGCAGCCCCCAGGCTCTAACCTTCTGTAGCCAGTTCAAAGCAATTGTTGGTGATTAATTTAAGCTGAAGGTTAAGAGCCAACATAAGCTAGAAAGTCAATGACTAATCTATTAAGCTCCCCAGTAACTTAATTTACATGTTTTTAATGATTACTTCCTACCTGGCCACTCTGAAAACTAATTGGACTTGAATCGTTAAGTGCATTCCGAGGTGGACTCAGATTAATAAGTACCACTCATGTCTGCTTTTAGATGCAGAAGGAAATCAACTTTGGTTTCAGGAGCTGCCAGAACACCTCATTGCTATGCAAATGTGGCTGCCTCTCCTCATCCGAGGGGGATCTGCTCTCTAATAAGCAGGATGCATTAGCCTGGGGAGCCAGGTTTGCTGGACCTGCTGCCATTTAGGAATTAAAACCCCAATTAAGGGCTTGATGCACTTCTTGAAAATTGACTTTTTTTTTTTTTTGCTGTTTTTGTTTTTGTGCATTGTAAAAGAAAAATCTGCTCGAGGCTTCAAATGGGGCTCAGGCCAAGCATCACTCCCCATTAGTCGGTGGTGTTCTTGGGCAGCTGAGGGACCAGGGAGACTGGCTTGATGGCTTCTCTGCTGGCAGGTCATGAGCTCAGCCATCCCTCCTCCTCCTCCTCAACCCTTTCAATTGCTGACTCCATCAGTGATGGCCTTGATTTCCCTGCTGGCACCATCCCCTGGGAGCAACAGGTAATGGGGACACAATCCAGTGGCACAGCACAGTGTTGGCACAGGCAGAGAAGGTGCCTTTTTCTCCCAGTATGCAAGACCAAGAAGAACACACTGGAAGGAGCCCACCAGGGCCCTTCTGCACCTTGTCTGCTTCCCCAAAGCCTGCAAGGAGAGCAGAGCCTTTCCCATGAAAATCATCACCAAGGGCTTAGAGGGGTCCACAACCAGCTCCTGATTTCCAGCACTGCTGTTGGAGAGGGTGCAGCAGGAGAGGATGCAACATCAACCTCAGGAGGCAAGTGTGGCTCTGAACAAGCTGCTGTTTGTTAGGCTCATCATAAGCACTTTAACTCCCAGGGGATGGAGGAGTCACCAGGAGCTGGGGGAGATCCCCAGGCTGCTGCACTGGGGGAAGAGCAGAGCAAGCCTGTTTGGATTCCCACGGGAAAGAGGTTGTGGCTCTTATCAGAACATCCCATCGGGCCTGAAACCTGTGTGAGAGAAAGAGCTGAGATGTCTTCTGCCAGGATGCCAGGGAAGCTCTTGCTTTGAGGAGAGAGAACTGGCAGTAAAGGAGGAAATGTGGCTGGAATGAAAAGCACCTACTTAGGAGATAACATGAAAGCCCTTTTAATATAATTTAATGGCAAAAGGCAAAATGAGGCTTTGAGATGCGGCAGCAGCTCCCTACTTAAGGCAAGGATGAACACTTGGATGGGATCAATCCACATGAGGAGGAGGAGAAAAGACCCAGCGTGGTGTTTACTCGCCTCAGAAGTCCAGCAGCCTCCCGGCAGCCGCAGGAGGCAAAGTCAATTTGCTGTCCTTGGGTGGCCGAGCAAAGCTGAATCCTCAGCTGTGTGGGTGGGACTCGGTCCTCACGGAGCTGCACAAGAGATCAGGTGCAAGATCCAGCTCTGGCTCCACCACCCCACGGAGCACCCACGGAGGGCACCAGCCAGGGCGCAGCAGGCTGCAGGAGTTCATCATAGGGAAATTGAGAATTTGAGAGTTTGCCATCAGTTAATAGCTGAGCAAACAGAACACGGTGTTGGTAGAGGGGAAGACGGTTCCCCTAAAGAACTGTTCTTTTAATGAGCCTCATAATCACCTTCATTAATTTGGGTATGGCTGAGTTTTCAGGTTCACAGCCGAGGAAGGAAATGGCTTTGCATCAGCGTTGAGTCAGACACAACAGCTTCCCTGCTCCTCCTGAGCCTCAGGTGGGTCATTGGGAGATGTTTTACTGATCAAAACAAGTTCCTCAGAATACATCTGGCAACCTGGCACAGCCCAGGGCTGCCTGGAGCAGCAGGCAGCTGTGCCGGTGATGTTCTCGAGGTCCTGCAGCCCACGCTACATCCTTCCCTCTGCACCTATCCCACTGACTGCATCCAAAGCTTTTTCTTCCTGCAGCAGTGGGTTTTGCAAGTCAGACACCTGCAGCACCAGCATGGCCTTTCCTCCCATTTTGCAGGAGCAGCTCCCCACCCTCTGTGCCACAGGTGAGGTCTTGGCTCACTCCTGTTCCCCAGGGACAGGCCACGGAGATGCCTCTCTCCATATTGTGCCCTGTAGGACCTTTATGTGCCCATCTGAGCAGGGAGCAGCAGGAATCATCTTTCCCTGGCCCAAAGAGTGAGAGGAAGCCTCACTCAGGCCTGCCAGGCTCTCCTCCAGCAGAAATCACGGCTCTGACGAGGAGCACAGAGCTCCCTCCCATCCTGGGGGGATGGAGAGCTTCATCCTGGGCTTCTTCATTAGTTCCCAGTCCAGGAGCTGTACAGATGCTGCCTGCTTCCCCCGATGGCAAGGAAATTATGCACCTGGGCCAGCAGCCAGCATACAGAGGATTTATGCTTTTCAAGGTCTTTTATTAACTTGACAACATATGGCTCTATCCACAGAGCATCGCCTCCTCCTCCTCAGGCTGCTGGGGCTGCACTGGGCTCTCTGCTGCCCCGTGCCCCTTCACCGGGCTATGGGCACCTGCTCAGGGGACAGGTACCGCTGGGGGTGGCTGGGATGCTAATGAAGTGCCACAAAACCGTTTTCTTATTTAAAAGTTCACTTGAATCCCCTTTTTCTTGCCCAGATGCCAACCCAGGCTTTGTAAAGAACAGGAAGGAATATTTGGACTGCTCAAAGCTTTTCTTTATGGCAGGTACCTGTGTTTGAGCAGACACCTGGGACCCAGTGGCACAGGGAGAGTGTGGATCCCGCAGTTCTCCATGGAAACCTGCCCAGACGATGCATTTCTGACTACCCTAGGGCACATTCCCACACTGACGGGAGCTGACCGCGCCAGCAGCTGCACCTTGCAGAGGAGCCTGTCTGTTCTTTGCATTCCTGTCTGATTTAGGTGCTTGCAGATGCCTATCACGACGGTCCTGAGGGTCCCTCCGGACGCGGCGGCTGCCCGAGCCGCTCCAGCGCTGTCTGCAGGAGCCCACACTGGCAGAGCTGAGCACAATTGATTTTTGTCTTTAAGATTCAGGAATTGATTTCTCTCAGACAGAAGCTTTGCATCTAATGAAAGGCAGCGATCCTCTTGCAAAGGCAGCTGGCACCGGGCTGCGGCCGGGGAAATTGCCCTCGTTTTTACAGCTTTTGAGTAACTCAAGAGAAACCCCAAAGGGCTGGGGCTGTGCAGTGGAGGAGAGGGAGGGAGGTGGGCAGCAGCTTCAGAGAAGGCAGCTGTGCCAGGCAGAGACCTTGCCGGAGTGTCTCTGTGCCTCGATGTGTGTAGGAGGAATGTCTAATGATGTTGAACTTCAACTGGCTGGAAAAATGTCATTCCGTTGCTGGCTTTAGACATGCCTCTTCCCTCTCCCAGCTAAAACACCCAGCTGAGCCCCTCCTTGCTCTCAGAAAAGCCAAAACACCAGAGGCAACACAGAGTCTCAGAGCTGGCAGCTCAGCACCCATCCCTGTCCTGGGCACATCAGCACGTTGCCATAGGCAGGGGTGCAGGAAGAAGCTACAGCCACACACCAGCACCTCAACCACAACCCATGAAGGAAACCAAGGGGTTACCCTGGCTACTCTTCCCTCCCCTTGGCAGGGAAGGTCTGAAATGCTCTTGAGAGGCACCAGTGGGAAGCAATTCCATCAGCCCCTGGCGGGCTTTAGTGCTCAGGGCACTGGAAGCGCCCTGGAGATCAGGAGTTACCGAATCACCGAATGTCAGGGGCTGGAAGGGACCTCAAGAGATCATTTAGTCCAACCTCACTGCCAGAGCAGGAGTGGCCTTTTGCAGGGACACGAAACGTTCCACACCGATCGAGATGAGTCCCAAAGAAGCCTTCTGCCATCTGGCAGGGGCACCCTGACTGCCCGCAGCTGCTCCACCAGCCAGCTCCATCTCAGTGGTCCAACACTACCCCACGCAGCCACCAAACCTTCCACCAGCAGCAGGCTTGGCTCTTCCCTTTGCACGTCCACACATTTTCCCAGTGTTTCCCGAGTGCCTGTTGGGGCTCTGCCTGTGCATCCCGACCTGCGGCGCGGCTCCGTTCACCAGCGCCCCCCCCAACCCCCCCCGCCCCTCAAATTGCGGAGCGTGAGGCAGCGATGGCATCTGAGTGGCCTCGAGTGCTGTCGAGAAGATTGCACCCGCTGGAGCGCTAATTAATGTTTGTTTTGTTATCTCTGGGGAGCGATTGCCCAACAAGATCACTCAAATAAAGCAGAACCTGTTCCGACTGAGCTCGGTTTAGAGGCTGATTCATTGCAGCCTGGCCCGTGCAGAGGACTAATAATGAGGCAAGCAGGCAGAGGCAGGAGCAAACTCGCCGTTTATCTGCCTTTTATGTAATTAAAATGATGGAAATTATGTCTTAATGAGTGGAAATTGCAGGTGCTCTGGAGAGTTCTGCAGATCTTGTTTTCCTGCTGAGCGCGATCTCCGAGTGCATCCCTCCAGCATGTCCCCGGCCCCAGGGCACAGCAGGATTGCAGAGGAGCCTTTTGGGATGGCAAAGCTGTTGGTGATGGTCTCTGACCCCTGAATCCTCACCCCCGAGGGGCTGCATGCCCTGGCATCCAAGTGGTGAGGGCTGGAGCAGGGCTCCTCATGCCAGACCTCAGTGAGTGCTGGTGCCAGTGCTAAATTCTGGCACCAGCACCTGTCCTCTTGACAGGTGGTGACATTTCTGTGTCCTGCACGTGGCAAACAAACCCCAGCGAGGGTGGCATCGCTACCAGGCTGCACAACACCCACGGCCGTGCCACAGCTCAGTGCCGAGAGGCTGCTGTGCTGTGGGACTTGCCAGGGTAGGGTCCATGGTTGGACTCCATGATCTTGAAGGTCTTTTCCAACTTGATTCTATGATCCTATGGTGGCAGAGCCCCAGAGCTGTTGTGCCACACTGGGATCAGGTAGAGCATGGCAGGACTTGCCCCCATGTTTCATTCCTTTCTCTTGTTTGCCAAACTGGAGTTCCCCCAAATGCGGAGAGATAAATTCTCAGTGTGCCAGGATGAGCACCATGCAGGACAGCAGGGCCCAGGCAGGGATGTGCTCCTGTGGTGGTTAAATGATCAGAAGTACATCAGAAGGTTGTTCTCCACCCCTAGAGTGCATCCCAACATGCTCCAGTAAACTGGTGCCATGTCCTGTGCCGTGGAGGCAGAGCTGGGAAGCCATGGTGCCAGCTGATTGCCAGCACCATCAGCCTGCCAAACAGCCTTCTGTATGCTGGTGGTACCAAGAGGACCCACGCAGCTGCTGTGCCAAGGGCAGGTTCCCGCTGGTTCCTCGGGGAGCATCTTCCACAAGATGGAGCCTGCGGGCAGACGATGCAGGGCCGGGAGGCGGCGGGAGGGTGAGAGGCTGTCCGTGGGTCTGCCTGTCCGTCTGTGCTGCCATGCACAGTGCTCTGTCTGTCCAGCTGGCCCGCAGGCAGTGCCCGGGTGCGCTGCAGTGTGGCTGTCTGTCTGTCCATCTGTCTGTCTCCTTGGTGGTGCTCAGCCGGGGATGGAGAGTGGCCGTCAGGACTTGCTAGGCTTTGTGACACGAGGTGGCTGGGCAGCTGGCACAGCCCCTTGGACATGTGTCTGAGTGTGTCTGCCACATGTGTGTGCCCTCCAGAGCTGCTCCCAAGAGGACCTTATGATGCCAAGTCTAGGGATGCCATCCCAGGGTAAGTCAGCACCAGGCACAGCCTTTGATTGCCCAGTGCTTAGAAAGTCCATCAGTGGGGTGGTTTGGCTGCTGGCAGTGGCAGCCTGGTGATGCTGGGCACAGACAGGGTCCTGTGGTGGGCAATACTGAGGACCTTTTTGGGAGAAGCCAAGAACTTTTTGAGATGAAACCAAGAACTTTTTGGGATGATGCTGAGAACCTCTCAGAGCAGTTTTGAAGATCATTTGAGCCAGTGCCAAAGGCTTCTCAAGATGATGCTGAAGACAGTTTGGGGCAATGCCAAAGGCCTTTAGGAGTGATGCTGAGGAACTTCTGGGCCAGTGCTGAGGACTGGTAGCTGGTGAGGCTGGTGGCTGATCCCACAGAGCAAAGGCAGGGATGTCTGCCTGGGCTGTGTGCTCAGTCTGCACACCACTCCCCAGGCTCTTGATCTCACTCAGCCCTGGTCTGATCCTGGTTGCTCACCATGATGCTTGGCTCTTCCAGAGTACCCTGGCACCACTAGCCCTTGTCTGAGGACATTACCTTCACTGGGAGCAGAACCACTCTGGGAAGGAGCTGGTCTTGCCCTCCACAAACCTCCCCAGCCAAGCTCCATGCCAAAACATGCACAGGGGAGGTGAGGAAGAGACAGATCGATAAAGCATTCAAGGATTGAGGAAAAAAAAGACCAAGTAATGAGAGCCTCATTTGTTTGCTTCCTTTGCAGGTCACCTTAGCGGCAGGATGACAGCAGAGAAACATCAAACACCTGATAAAAACCAAACAGCTGCAGGAACAGAACTGCCTCACCAGCAGCTGGAGTGGGGCTAAGCAGGCAGAAAGCTTCCAGCTCAGCTCTGCAGTGTAGGGTGAGCCCTGACTTGACCCTTTGCCTCAGTTTTTGGGGTGCTGGGACCTGAGGTGGCACCAGATGGGTGTGGGTGTGGTGGCAGCACTTCATCAAAGCCAATGTAAGTAGAAAGAGGGTTTGGAGAGCCAGAGCAGACAAAGTGGTGAGAGGGATTGTGGAGCCCCAGCCTGGGGAAATGGGCAGAGCCTTGCTGGAGACACTGAGGAGATCTCTTTGGTCTGGGATGCTCAAGGTGCTGGCACCAGCAGGGATGGAGCACTGGCACTGTGTGAGCATTTAAGGGCTTTTCCTCTGTTTCCTAAAAAAAAACTTTTTCCTTGGCAGACAGCAGAGGGAAAGCTCTTTGGTCTGAGCTGAGTGGAGCAGCCAGGGCAGGTTTCCCTTGCTGCTGTGCCGAGCAGAGCCAGGCTCAAGGTCACAGCCCAGAGGTCCCTGACTGGTGGCAGCAGCTCTACCTCCAGCTTCTTCCCAGGGCCACCATCAGCAGAAGCCACCAGTCCCTTGGAGGGAGCCAGCCTCAGAGCTGCCCTTGTCTGAGCCTTCCTGAGCAGAGACACCAATACAGGACCACGAGGAGAGGACTCTGCTGGCATCATGTCCCCTCTTCCACCTCAACCTCATTTATCTTACCCTTCCCTGCTAGGCCACCGCAGCACACAGGGCTTGATTTAGCAAATGCTCACCTCTGCTGGGACAAAGGCTGCTGGCAGGGAGGTGATTAATGACCGAGAGGAGCCCTCCTCTGCTGCTCTGTCACCCCTGAAAGCTGTCTGCTGGCATCTGCTGAGTGGGCAGGAGCTGGAGGGATCCGAGTTCTGGTGCTGTGCTTCAGGCAGGGCTGCGCCATGGCCCCGGCTGTGACTGCTGACACCAGACTGGGCTGCACTGGAGGAGAATTTTGATGTGAACAATAGGTCAGGTGCAGACTCACCTTGCTCCAGACACAGGGTATTAGCTCCAATTTTGGAGGCTTTCAGTCTTCCTGCAGGAAGAGAAAAAGAGAGAAAAGCCTCCCTGCCTAATTGTGCTGGTTACAGGCAATCAGGCGCTCGGCCATATTCGGGTGGCTTTTATTTGACACTGATTGATTGCACTTTAATAGCTCCCCCAGCACTTTGGTGGCCAGGAAAGAAGTTCTGGAGAGTTACACCAAGCATTACAGCCTCAGAGAACATCCTCACAACCAACGATTCCTCACAGTCAGGGAGCTGAGGACCAGGGAACTTATGGCTGCCCCCTCCCTGGAGATGTTCAAGGCCAGGCTGGATCAGACCTTAAGTACCCTGGGCTAGTGGGAGGTGCCCCTGCCTGTGGCATGGAGTTGGAACTGGATGACCTTTAAGGTCATTCTAACTCAACCCATTCTAGGATTTTATGATTTTATGTTGGCATCCTAGAGGCTGCAGGCTGGCATCTCTGGCAGCTGCATGTTGGCATTGCCAGCAGTGGCCTGGCAGGGGCTGGAAGGAGAGACCTGCAATAACCAAGCGTGCTCTTAAGAAGCCCTGTGGAGAGCTTGTGGTTATCTCAGCTGGGAACACACCCAGCTCCAGATATTCTGGTCTTGTAATTGAATTATTTAGGGCTGGCCTGGCCTGCTGAAATAGGCTTTCTTCCTATTTTTAGGTTTCCATCTACAGGGCTGGAAATTACAGCCATTAAAATGTTCTATTAGTAATGATATATAAAGGGGGGAAAAAACTGATCAGACTTTTCTAGTGCACAGAGAGCATTAGGATATCATTAATTTTAATGACAGAGCCCCAAATTACAAAGCTATTACAATCAGACTGGAAGTTTCTGAAAGAAGAAAAAAAAAGAAAAAAAAAAAAAGGAGAGATTGGTTCTAAATTATTGTTAATGAGTAAAAAAATATTTAAATCATATTTAACAGACCTTAAATTCACAGCCTGTGTGGTCATGAGCTAATGATGGCTTTGGCTGCTGCTGCTGAAGTGTCCCATGGGAGGGCTGTCCAGGACAGTTTGCAAGAAGCAGGTCTGGAGGGGCTGGAGGCAGATCCCACGGTGCCAAGAGATGCTCTGAGCCCCCTCTGGGTGGGGAGAGTGGGCACTGCCCCAGCCGATTTGCCTGAGAGGTGCTTTGGTCTTCTTGAGGGTTAAAAATGATCCTTCAGCTGCTGAGCAAAAATATCACTGCCAGCCCTGTCAGCTCCGAGGCAGCAGCGATTAAAGTCCCTGGGAGAAAGGGCAGATTTGGATCTTAGTTTTCTTTCACGAAATAAACGACTAAGGAACAAAGTCCTTTGACAAAGCAGATGAGGAGAGGAGAATCCTTGAGCTAGGGGTGGCTGTGGCAGCAGCTCCCCTCTGTGCTGCCAGGAGGCAGCAGTGGCTGCAGCTCCCAGGAGAGCAGCTGGGAATGCCCCGGACCCTGTGAGCCCAGCTTCGGAAGCTCCTCTCCAAGTCAGGAAGGAGCAGGGGTTGAGAGGATGGGCTGCAGGTCCCAGGAAGGCAGCTGGGGTCTATCTGTGTGATCCAGGGGAGTGGAGCACGCAGCAAGCACTGGGAAGTTGGGATTCTACGTTTGAGACAAGCTTGAAGTAAATCAGGGAGCATCCCCTGACTGCAGCACTGCCACACTGCAAACACAGCCCCAGCCCCTCTGGAGCAGGGCTCTGAACAGGGACAATTTACTGCCTTGCCCTTGTGAAAGCTTCTCTTGTCTCTAAGCCACCAAACTCTTGACTCCCTCGTGTAAAATTCTCTTTCATCCAAAGGAAGCACAAAGTTTGCTGCCGGAGCTCAGCTCCCTCACCTACCTGCTGAGCTTCATTTCTCTGAGACCATGTAGAGCCAGGAGGAGAAAAACCCAAGAAGCAGGGAGATATTGGCAGCTGTGGCTCTGGCTGTGGTAACCTGGAGGTGCAATTTCTCTCCCTTAACAAGCCCTGGGTGTCCTTACCCAGCTGGAGCCAAAGGAGAGAAGGCTCTCCCAGTCCCTGCCCAGGTGATGCTGGGGGTTCCCAGCAGACCCCTACCTGGATCCAGGAGCCAGAGGGGTGATGAGCTCAGCACACCACAGGAACCTGGGGCAAGTGTGCAGATATGAGAGAATCTGCCTGGAGCAAAAAGGGCTTCATGCCCTTGGCTGTGCCTCAGGCCCTGCAGAGCAGCCTTGCCCAGAGGAGAGCCTTGAGCAGCTTCTTCGTGGCAAAGTGGCTGAGCAAAGAGCCAAAACAAGCTTGGAAGCAGCCCCAGGGGTGGCCAGAGCCCACACAGGGACACTTCCTGGGAAGGTGCTGTGCTACCCCTGTCTGCTGCTGAAGATGCTGCTGCTGGTACTGCTGGCACTGCTGCATCACTCACAACTGCAGCTGGCAGCTGTTAAGCAGCTTAGCAGCCCACGGTGCCCTCTGATGGGAAAGGCAGATTTATGCTGATGACAAAGGCTTTGTTTCCCCAGTGCCCTGTGGCCAGCACTGACCTGCTTTCCTAGGGCTGGCAGTGCCACTGTGCCAGCGTGCCCATGTGAGACCTGCAGCCCAATCAGCTGCCACTGACATCTGCCTCACCCTGCTCTGACCCCACACTCACCACTGCCATCTGTCTTCTAAGGGGGAAGGCACTCACAGGTGGTTTCTGCTCACCCTCTTTGCCCCCTGTGCCAGGGAGATTTCATTTCTTTATGCCCTTTGGAAAGGACCATCAGGGTGGGGAGCTCCTTGATGGCAGCCATGCCATGGGATGGCAAACTTTGCCTTGCAAAGTCAACTCTGCCATTGCCTGCAGTGAGTCTGACCTCGAGCCTCACAGCACAGTGACATGCTTGGAGACATGGGAGAGAAGGAATGTGGGAAAGGAGCATTAAGTGGAGACCTATCCATAGGGACAGGCCCTGCCTGCTGGGTCTCCCTCTGCTCCAGCTGCTGGCTGCTGTCCCAGCGTGCCAGGAAACATCTCCAAGCAGGACAGCCAGGATAAATCCACAGCCTCATAACGGTCTCTGCAACATTAAAACTATTTTCCAGGTAGCTGAGATTTGAGAGGCTGCAATAAAAGGGTCAAAAACTTTTCAGATTCATTAGGGTTGCTGCTGGGAATCGCTGCTTGGTTAAGCGCCGGAGACGGTCGAGAGTGGGAGGTGAAGCAGAGAGCGAGCCCTGGAGATTGGATGTGCTCACGGTGCTGATGAATGGCTTCTCTGTGGCAATTCCAGAGCTGGCAGGGGGAAAAGCAGCATCCCACGGCTGAGCAACCTGGAGTGCAGTGCAGGAACTCTGAGGAGCGCCCTTGGCCAGAAGGAAGCCTTGCTGCAGGCAGCAAAGTGACCTTTGGAGAAGGGCTGCGGGCGAGCTTGCCAGCGGCGTGGAGGGAGCTGCTGGGCACACAAAGCTCTGTGCCCTTCCTTGGTGCCTGGGGGTACCTAGCATCTAGATATCCCCAGATCCCTAGGGGTACCCACTGCCCAATGGTTCCTGCTGCCCAGTGGGTTCCCAGTGCCCCATTGTCCCTGCACCCCTATCCCTCATTCTTCAGTGGTTGCCATTGCCAGTGGGTTCCCAGTGCCCCATGGTCCCTGCACTCCTATCCCTCATCCTTCAGTGGCTGCCATTGCCAGTGGGTTCTCAGTGCCCCATGGTCCCTGCACTCCTATCCCTCATCCTTCAGTGGCTGCCATTGCCAGTGGGTTCCCAGTGCCCCGTGGTCCCTGTACTTCTATCCCTCATTCTTCAGCTGCCACAGCCACACACAAGGCTGAGGAGCAGTCTCTGCCCACAGCCACAGTGGGACCAGCTCCCTCTTTCCTGGGGTGCCATCAGAACCACAGCCCATCCTGCCGCCTCCAGCTGGGATGGCAGCAACTTGGGTGTGGGAGTGAGTGCTGCAGGGAATCCAAACTGCCCATCCTCCTTCCCTCCCTCCCCTGGGTTTAAACAACCCAACACATCTACCTGACCTCTTCCACAGGCAGAGAGGAGCCACGGCCTCAGCTTCTGCATCCCCAAGGAGTTTCTCCAGGGAGTTCATCTCGGTCGGCTCCAGCTGCAGCTCTGGGATGCACAGTGCGCCACGGCCCCGACCCGCCGGCCCCTTCCTGATGGATCCACGGGGGGATGAAGACAGAGGATTTTCTCTGGCCAGGGTAATAGAGTCAGCAATTCCACTTGGCTAAGCACATGGCTTTTACGCCGTCCCCGCGCGGTGCGGAGCGGCAGCCGCCGGTGGCAGGAGATGGATAAGGCTATCTGCAGAGCAGTCTATTTCCTAAATGGAAGCTTGTTATTTAAAAAGAAAGCACTTTAACACTTTGGAAAATAGGAAGGTCCCCAAAGCTGAATTTTTGAGTGCTCATTCCGCAGCCTCCCGGCAGCTGGGTTCATTACCCGGCAGCAGCGGGTGGCACGGGGCCAGGCAGCACTTAGTGTGTGCAGAACTTTGAGCAGAGCCACAGCCCCAGCGCAGGCATCACTCATGGCCTCCAAGCTCAGCATCTGCACAGCTGAGGGTTTCACAGTTAAGTGTCTTGGGTTTGGTTTGGGCACCAAGACTGGTGCTGGATTTGTCCCTGGACTCACCTTGAGTCTGCCAAGGCAGCTGTACCCAGGGACCCCCTCTGTCCCTGGAGGTCTTCTTGTCTCAGTGCCCCTGGAGGTTCTGTTGACCTTACTGTCCTGGGGTCTCTTCCCTTGGAGTCACAGTCCTGCCATCAGTGTTCTCCATGCTGTCCTCATTCCATCACACCAAGGTGCTTTCTGGGGAGAAAAGGCTGACTTGGAAGTTCTCCAACTCAAGCACGTCCCTCATGAGATGCTCCTCTCACTGCTCCTGGGCAGCCTTTGGGCACAGCCTGCACAGTGCTGTGGCAGAGCATTTGCTCTTCCTGAAGAGGCTGGGGGCAAAAATGATGTTCCTGGGGGGGTGCACGTAGGGGAGCTCTGAGGGCTCTGCAGCAGCTGGTGGGAGCTGTCAGGGAATGAAACCTTCCCTGCCAGGGCTCAGCACCCATGGGTGCAGGAGCCTGAGCAGCCTGGCAGCAGGTGGGCAGGAGAGCAGGGCACAACAGGCAGGGATACATGAACATCCAAAGGGATGTTCTTGCAACCTACATTGACCCTGGTCCTGTTGACAGGCTGGCACAGGGCACCTCTCAGCGCCAGCTTTCCAGCCACTCAGCTGCAAGGCTTTTTAGCCTGGTTCCACCTGTTCCCCCCCACCAATGCTGTCTGCAGCTGTCCCTCTGAGCCCAGACACCTCTCCCCAGCACCCTTCCCCACAGTGCCACACGACCTCCTGCAGCTCTGCTGTCCTTGTCAGGCAGGAGAACGTTCAGAACCTGAACCTTCATCTCCTCTTCTTGCCCTTGCTGCTGCTGCTGCAATCCAGGGCGCAGCAGCTCGCCCAGGCTCTGCAGAGCTGTGAGCTCAGCCACATCCTCCTCTGTTCCTCCAGCACTCCCAGACAGCACCAGTCAGAGGTTTGGTCCAAATCCACTCTGGTTTGGGAGCCAGTGAGCTCCATGGCATCCATGAATCCAGGCTGAGCTTCACCGAATCTATTTGCTTGATCAGATTTATGTAGCAATTCCAGGACGAGGTGAATAATGAAAATGAGTCATGAATATTTCATGTTGATAAATCACATAATTCAGATCTATTCACAAATATTTGCTTTGCCTTATAAACCTGATGAATAATTTACAGAAATATGCAGCAAATATTTTAAAGAAAAGATGAAATTCACTGACTACATCAATCAACAAATATTATTCAACTGATATTAGTTCAGCTGCCTGACAGGGAAACTCTGCTGGGGAGAGGAGCTGGAGACATTCCCCATGCTAAGACACTGGGAGCTGAAGCTTCTCCTCCCCATAGCTGAGCAGCAGAAAGGCCAAAAGTAGCATTTCTCCAGCTCCCCTCTTGCATTGCTCTTTTCTGTAGCTAGTAGTGCATGGCACTGCTGTCCCCAGGTCACTCCTGTCACTACTGTGCCCAGGTCCCTGCCACCCATCACCTGGTACTGCAATCCTGGGTCCTTGCTGCCCTCTGGTCCTTGCTGTCTTCTTGGTTCCTGCCATCCCCAGGTCCCTGCACAGTCTCAGCCATTGCCCTGGTCCCTGCCATAGAATCATAGAATGGTAAGGTTGGGAGGAGACCTCAAGGATCACCCAGTTCCAACCCCCTGCCATAGGCAGGGACACCTCCCACTAGCACAGGTCACTCAAGGCCTCGTCCAACCTGGCCTTGAACCCCTCCAGGGAGGGAGCAGCCACAACCTCCCTGGGCAACCTGTGCCAGTGTCTCACCACCCTCACTGTAAAGAACTTCCTCCTAACATCCAGTCTAAATCTTCCCTCTGCCAGTTCAAACCCATTGCCCCTTGTCCTGTCATTGCAAGCCCTTGTCAATAGTCCCTCCCCAGCCTTCCTGTAGCCCTCTTCAGATACTGGAAGGCTACTGTAAGGTCTCCTGGAAGCCTTCGCTTCTCCAGGCTGAAGAGCCCCAACTCTCTCAGCCTGTCCTCATAGGAGAGCTGCTCTGGTGTCCTCTGTCCTTGCTGTCTTCCTGGTCCCTTCTGTCCCCAGGTTTCTGCCTTCCCCCTGGTCCCTGTAGTCCCCTTGGCCCCTGTCATCAGCTGGTCTCTGCCAGCCCCAGGTCCCTGCTGTCACCCTGAGCCAGGGCAGTCGTTCATGTGCACCCAGCATCCAACATTGAGCAGCAAATAAATTGTTAAGTTTCTGATCTTACAGCAATTCCCTCAATTATTTAACTTTTGCTAAAGCCCAACTGCTTACCCAGAGCATTAAGCAGGTGCAGGAGCCCACCTGGATCGGGATGATAAAGTCTAATCCCAGCTATTAATGCTGCCATGGCTTGGTGAGGAGCATCCCAAGGGAGCTGGGGGCTTGGCTGAGTGGTGTCCTGCAAAGGGCTCAGTCTCCTGGGCTGAAACCAGGAATGCACAGAGACAGTGTCCATCTCCTTCTGGGAAGATCACTTCTGATCCATTCATCAAGCAGCTCCACGGGGGGCTCAGGTGCTTCTCCTCTTCCTTGCTCCTGTGGGTTTAGAAGCAGCAAAGGATAAGGGCAGAGGGGAGGGGGCTGACATTTTTCCCTGGTTCTAAACCATTCAGGAGTGGCCTCAGCCCCAAAAGCCCAGGTGGGAGCAAACATTCACCTTCCTGCTTCTCCTTAGAGTTTTGTTCCCTGAAAGGTCTCCTGAGGATGGAGAGGAACAGGGACACCTCATATCAACACCTCATGTCCACCCTGGTGATGCTGCCCAGAGAGACAGCCCCTGCCAGGCACGATGCTGGAGTGACAGAGACGTTGTCAGCTCACACTATTGCAACCCAAATATCAAAGCTTGGAGGCAGCACCAGCAAACCTGCAGGTGAAGCTGTGGAGAAGCCCAGCTGATGGAGCTGAGGCACTTGGTGACCATGGGAAAACCAGGATCTGGTGTAATTCCACAAGGGAAACAGGGATTAGTGGAGCAGGAGCTGGGTCTGCTGCCCTCTCTTCCTTTGTGATGCAGGCAGGAGGCAGCAAGGAAGAGGGCAGCTCCTTGATGCCCAAGCTAAACACCCAACTGTTTTGAGACCTTCTTGGCCCCACCAGGTAAACCAGGCACGAGTGGCAGGGTCTGGAGGGGTCCCCAAGGAGCAGGGTGAGGCTGGCACAGACCTGCACAAAGCAAGCAGAACCCAACCTCCCTTGTTAGCATTCCTGCCCTTCACGGTGTCTCCAAAGCTGCTCATCTGGAACGCCTGTGGGCCCGCTAAGAGGGAAGCACAATTTCATAGTCACAGGTAGGGGATTAGGCAGATCAATTCCTGCCTGGAAATGGGCTGGGAGATAAAAACCATCTCCAAATGGTGCTGCGGAAGGGTTTGTTTTCTCGGTTTATTGAGCTGTGGGGTCTTGCATTCAGCGTTCTCATTAAGAGAGCAACAAGCTCATAGGATGGAGAGGTTCAGTGGGGCAGCTGAGGGAGCCAGTTCGGGGAATCTCCTAGGGGGGGGAGAGTCAGTGACCCTCTGTGGTAGGCAGTGGTGCCCCAAGATAGCTGGCTGAAGAGTGACTTTATCCCTAACCTCAGACCTAACCCCTTCCCATCTCTTGGGTTCAAGCCAGGAGTGCTCCCTCTCAGGAAGGTCGTGGTTGCCTGGCACAGCCTGTGCTGGCACAGAGCACTTTAGTGCCAGCTTGCTGTGATGGGGACTGTCAGGGTACAAGCTGACACGCTGGGCTAGGCTGCAAGAAGAGGCTGTCAAAACATTTAGCAGCAGAATTAAACTGAAACCACCACATCTGAGACAGGGAATCCTGCAGCACAGCTGGAAACCCCTCAAACGCTTGTGAAAGCTCTGGGCACAGCTGGGCAGAGATGCTCCTCTGCGTGCCAGCCCAGCCCTGACCCGTGGCTGGCAGGAGGTGGCACCGCTCCTGTGATGCTCAGCCCAGATGCAGACACAAAACCACTTCCTGGGGTCAGGTTGATGTCAGAGCAGCTGATGCACAAACCTGTGTGGAAGGTGATGGCTTGGGCCAGCCAGCTGCATGGTCCCAGCATGTGGGGGAATCCTCCAGCTTCTCCTGGCATCATCAGCAAAGGGCATCACCAATAACCACCATGGCATCCAAATGATGTGGGGATGAAGAGAAGAAGCTGGAACCAGTCTGGTGAGGCTGGGACAACAGCAGGGACATCACTGAGAGGCTGCTGGGACAGTGAGAAGACACCAGTCCCCTGTGCCTGCTTCAGGAGGGGCCAGGACCAAGCCACCCCATGGTGCCCATGTGCTCCTCAAGCTTGTACACAGCAGCTCTGTGCTGGAGAAGCCTGCATTATTTATGGGCTGCTATCATCCCCCAGGTATTATTTGTGTAACCATTAGTTCCTGTAAAGTGTATGAAAGAAGCTGTAAAATATCAAGCATCTCCTCACTTCAGCCCCGAGCTGATTATTTTCCTGCCTGATTTACCAGGCTCCATCTCAGCGACTTAACCCTTTGTGACCCTCAGTGGTGGAGACCTGGGGGGAACACCTGGGTGTGTTGCCAGCCCTCAGGAGGAGCTTCCTCACCTCATCCCCATGGGAAAGGCAGCATGAGATCCAAACTCCAGCTGAGGCTGTGACAGAGAGGAGGCAGCTGGACTGTGTGCTCCCATGCTGGAAGCTTTTGCCCTCACAGAGGTGCTCCAGGCTGGGAAGCAATGACTCTTCCCTGGGTAAATACATTTGGGAAGAAATGCTTTAGTCAAGGGCATAATGAATTTGGAGCCTTTTAAATGTGACAGTGGCTAAAGCACAGCAGCCTTCTGCAGCCTTAAATGTCAGCTGTAAAGATCAGGCTTTCTCCTCCCTCCCCCGCGCTCCTGGGCCACCCACTAATTTACAGCTGGACTTTAGAGAGGCTTGAGGCAGCAGCCACAGCTGTGTCCCTGTGTCCCCACATCCCTGTGCCCCTGCACTCCTGCATCCCCAGGCCCCCACATCCCAGGGCACTGCCCATGCCCCACAGAGAGGAGGAGAAATCAGGGGAAAGGGCTTGCGGTGAGGGAAGCAGAAGGACAAAGCTCAGCTTGAGTGCTCTGTGGGGTTTCCAGGTGCCAGCAGCCTGTTTCTCTTTGTGCCCAATCCAGCAAACCAACCCAGGACTGCCCTGCAAGGTGAATTCAGTCACTGAGGAAATCAGCTCTGAATGATGGAGCAGGCTAGAAAAGAGCTCTCAGCCCCACGCAGTGCAGGCACAGCCAGAGGCTTGGGCAAGGCTGAAGAAACTGCTTTAGAAACCAAACTGTTCTGAAGACATAAAACTGACCCTGAGTCAGCTCCTCGACTGCAGACACTGAACCAAACCAGCAACCCTCTCCTGCTGGCAGCGGTGGCTCCACACTCCCCGTCCTCCGTGACCTTCCTCCCTACCATGCTGCCCAGTCCCAACCCCTGCGGTGCTGGGAGGAGGGGCAAGCACCCACAGCAGGTCACCAGGCTTCCCAGGCCTTCACAGGTTGCACTGGGTTGAAACGGACCCTCAAAGGGCATCTTGCCCAATCCTGCCGCAATCAGCAGGGACACCTCTGGCTAGAGCAGGAGGGAGATGCAGAAGGGAAATGGAGAGAGAAAGTGAGCTGGCACAGAGAACAGAGTGTGGCAGGAGCAGCACCAACACGGGGATGGGGACAGGGAGCAGAGTGTGGCAGGAGCAGCACCAACACGGGGATGGGGACAGGGAGCAGAGTGTGGCAGGAGCAGCACAAAGCCATCAGTCACCGCCCGGGGCGTGCGGGTGCAGCCAATCGAGCCAGCGGAGCCTTCACCTCCCGCAGCCCCCACGCCGCACCGGAGCCGTATTTCCTGCCCAGGTACCGTTCCACCGAGGCGTTTATGCTCTCCTCCTTCAAACACCATCCTTCTCCTTCCCTTGCTGCCAGGGGTGACGTTGGCACTTTTGTGAGGACTGTTTTTCTTCGGCTCAGCTCTTGCCACCACCACTTCTCACCCCAGTCCCTTCCCTGCTTTCTGCCAAGGGTTTCTGTGCTCAACCACATCAGCTGGAAAAAAGAGGGGGCAGGAAGGTAAATCAGAATAACCGTTAAGAAACAGCATAAAAACACTACTCTTGCCTAACATTGTTCAGCTGATGAGATTACTGCCCACAGGGACCAGAAACTCCCTTCAGAAAACTTCATTCCCTGAGTGCTGGTTGGGCACTGCAGCAGAGGATGCTTGGACCATTTTTAGCTGTTTTCTCCCCTTTTCCTTTGGCTGCTGCCTCAGTCAGCTGTGAGGTGACCTTGCCCTCCCATGGCTCATTGCTTGAGCAGTCCTGATCACTGTGGGGTTTTCTGGCACTGGTGAGAAGTGGAGAACTGCCAGCCATGGCAGGACCATGAGCTGCCCTGTGCCCTGCAAGAGGAAATGTGGCATTTGAGTACAATTATTCCAAAAGCTTCCAATTACCCTGCAATGGAGTTTGACAAGGAAAAGAAATGGGAAAGCCAAGCATCAGCAGCTGTCTCTGTGCTCATTAGTTGGTCTTATCTCAGGACTAGATTAGCCCTGGCAGTGATGGGTTGAACCCCAAACCCTGCAGGCCAGAGCCTGAGAGCAGGGCTGGGGCTGCAGAGCTGTGCTGGATGCCTCAGTCCCCCACCCTGGGCTGCTGCTGAGTGTTCCCAGAAGTGAACCAAAGCAAAACCTTTTAAATCAGCTCTGATCCCAGCAAAGATTTTCTCTGGGCAGCAAACAAGAGCCGGCAATGACGGATACAGGTGACAAAAGTGCAATTGGAAAGTGAAGCTGCTGCTGAATACCAACAGGGCTGCAGGAGTTCAGTGCTTCCCAGAGGGATAAGTGCTGCTGCAGGGCTACACAGCTCCAGTCACCTTCCTGTGGTGGGCATTGGCCATGCCAGGGCTATGGGCAGGATTCTACCCATCCCCACCCATCACCCTGCTGGCCAGGAAGCTGCTCCCTTAGTCATGGCTCCCAAACTGGGCCTTTATCTCCATTAAAAAAAAAAAAAAAAGAAGAGCCTTTGGAAATGCTCCTGAAAGGTACCCAAGAGGAAAACACTTAAGGTTTGGGTGAGGATGGTGCAGGAGTAACACCATTTTGCCAGCAGTGCTGCTGGCACTGCAGAGGTGTTTGACAGGGAAAATAGTGCAAAGCCTCCATTCCCAGCTCCAGTTTGGTGCTGAGAGGGAGCTGCATGGATCAACCTTTGCCTTGGCTCCCCAGAAGTGATGGATGGCTGCACCTCAGGATGTTGACTTGCACAGCAGAGGTTTCTCTCCTGGGATGCCCTTTCCCTGCCAAACATCACTCTCCTTGGAATCACAGAGTTGTTTGGGTTGGAAAAGCCCTCTAGAGACCATGCAGTGAAACCATCCACCCAACACCACCATGGCCACACATTCCTTGAACACCTCCAGGGATGGGGACTCCACGACCTCCCTGGGCAGCCTGTGCCAATCCCTGACCACTCTCACAGCAAAGGAATTTGTCCTAATCTCCAACCTAACCCTTCCCAGCATAATTTTAGGCCATTTCCTCTCTTTCCATCACCTGATACTGAGGTGAAAAACCCAACCCCACCTCATTGCAACCTTCTTTTGCTGGACTCCTTGCTGGAAAACCATGAAAAAACAGCAGCTGAGACTTAAGGGGGGAAAAAAAATAAAGAGGGAAGGGGAAAAAAAAATAAAAAAGAGGGGGGGAAAACACCCACCTAAAAATTTCCTTTCAGGTTATTGAACCAACTGTAGTAACCTCTCCACATTTAATATGTATGACCTGCTCTGTGTGCTCCACTCCACTCCAACTGGTGGAGCATCTTACACAGCTACATAAATCATCGGGGAGGTGGCTGGAACACAAGGGGCCAGCTGCAAATGCAAGGTTGGGGAAAGAAATCCACATCAGGTAGGCACATAAAACATGAACCAAATCTCTCCTTTTGGCTAAGGGATTTGAGAGGGAACCCTGCTCTGAGAACATGGAAAATGCAGGTGTTGCTGCATGGCCTTGGAGCAGGGAATGCTTCAGGAACACGGCTGAGGGCAGGAGCCTTTATTAGCTGCTACAGCAGAATCCTGCTCCTAACACCACACTCTTCAGAGCTCTCGTTTAAAGGTGTGCTGGAGCTTGCTGCTTCCTAATTACCTCCTATGTTCTGCATAATTTTTGTTTTTAATTTCAGATGGGAAAACACCACAAACTCGCTAATTAATTACTTTTTAACCCCGGTGCAGCAGCCAAAGCAGCCTCCTTGCCATGCAGCCTCTCTCCATGGGGAACCATCCCAGCACCAGCAGAAGGGCTAAACTTGCAGAGATTTCACCCAAAGACCCTGGAAAGAGAAGAAAAAAGCAGCCCAAGGGGCTGGACAGCCTGGAGGTGGACTCCAGCAGCAGCAGCTCACCAAATCTGACCCCTGCAGAGGCCACCCAGGAGCAGAACTCGTGGCTGAGGTGACACCAAGCAGTGATGGATGGACTTCATATTTTAAAAGTCTGTGAGCTGCTGAAGAGAAAATGTTTAGAGAATCTAAAGCAGCTCAAAGTACCACAGGAGGGGTGGGGGGAGGAGTAAAAACCATACAGTAAGAAGTCAAAAGGAGGGGGGCTGTGGCAGTGCTGCCAAGCCCACAGCCAGCTCCTGGCTGGCCCCAGGGTCAGCTCCTGAACCCTCTGTGCTGAGGCTTGTTCCTGAAGTTTCCAGAAAGCCCAGCAGGTTTGGCTGGCAGGCTCTGTGCCCTGCTCCTGCCAGCTGTCCTGCTTTTCTCACTGGAAACATCCAGCTTTACTCAATTCCATCACGGGCCAACCAACAACCCTTTGGGTTCAGGGCAGGCTGCTGAACCCAGGGGGACCCCCCCCATGAAAGCCTGGGCTCCTGGGGCAGGTGAGTCACTTGCTGCTTGGCACAGCTGAGCTGGGAACCCTTTTCTCCTTTGTTTTTTATGAATCATTCATGTTTTCATCAACTTAAAAAGCAAACAGGCAAATGTAAACGTCAGAGTTTTAAATGGGAACACATCAATGTGAAAACAAACAGGGGTTTAATTTCCTTCCCTGTAATTCCTGCTGAATGCATGGTAATGAGGAGGGGGAGCTCAGCTCTGTTGACAGAAGCTGGGGTAATGAGACGCACGCCTGGACTGGTGATGAGGAAGAGGAGAACGAGCACAGCCTGGCACAGGGCTGCCCGATGCCATCGTCTCCATCTCGCTCTGGAGCCCCATCCCATTCTGCCCGATGCTGCCATCCCACCCTACCCAACATCATCATCTTCACCCCACTCCAAGCAGGGGTGTCCAGGTGACCTCAAGAGGTGTTGGGCCAAGGTGAGCCACAAATTGAGGTGGCAGAGCAGGGTCAGGGTTGCTCCAGTCCAGGGACACAACCTGCTGAGGACCATGGCTGCTCCCTCCCGGTGCCTGCTGCACGGTGCCACGTGCTGCCAGAGCCTGGTGAGCTGTTTGCACCCCTCATGCTCCATCAATCATTTTTTCATAGAGTTGGAAGATTATAGCTCCTCACGCAGTACCTCCAGTCCAGCTTGTCAGGGGAAAACTCCGGGGAGAAATTCAGGGAGATGTATTAAAGCCATCCAACACTTTCTCCATGGCAACTGGGACCAGTGCAAATCCCATCAGCCCTGCCTGGAGCAGGATGAGAGCTCCTCTGCAGCTCTTGCAGGCACCCAGATAGCAGCAGATAGAGGGAAACATCTTCATTAGGTTGAAACACTTCCCGACCACGACAGCGCAGCATTAACGCCAGCCACTTATCACTTATGAAATGTCCTCATCTGGGGCTCCTCAGCAGCTCACCCCAGCCTCCTCCCAGCTGGTCTGAGGGATCTTCCATCATCGGGGACACATCCAGGCGCTGGAGCAGACAGGGCAGGGAGAGATGCTGCCGGGCAGTGTAACTGCAGCTGCACGCAGGACAGCACTGAACTGCCTGGCAGAGATCAAACGAGAGCATCTCCACAACAATGCATAATTAATGACATCATTATTAACTTCCAAGGTCCTGGTCTGTTTGTTGTGGCATCCTCTGCGTGGCCGTGAGCTCCAGACAAAGCAGATTTCCAGTGTTTGATACCCAAAGTTACAGCTCCAGAGTACCTGGGAAAGGGCTTTAAAAATAGCCCCGGGTCTGTGTCACAGCCACTGCCAGCCAGAGCTTGTCCTACATTCCCGACTGCTTTAATCCCTCAGACTGATGAAAAATCCCTGCTCATCCTCCTGGCAGGTGAGCTCCAAGTTCCAGCTCAGAGAAGAACCTTTCCTGTAATTAAGGGCTTCACCTTCCCCAGCAGCAGCCTCTGCTCAGCACAGGGCTGGTTTTGGCTGCTGCAGCCTCTTCACTGTCATGAAGCATCTCCTGGGTACCCACCACAGCTGGGCTTGGCCATGGTGGCAAGCAGGACTCCTCACGCCACCCCACTGAGCTGCATGGCAACCTTGACATGCCACCACATCAGCCACGCTGCCTGCACGAAGCCAGGAGGAGCGAGGGCACAAGGAGCAGAGCTCTGCTGATGCCACCCAGCCACAAGCCTCATTCTCCAAGGAGAAAAACCTGGTTTGAACCACTGGAGCAAATCTGCAATTTCACTTCCACCCAAGCCACCACCCCAGCCCCTTTGAAGTCTGCCATGCCCAATCCATTATTAATCACTGCAAATCTGGTCTAATCTCTACAAGCACATCCACCAGCAGCCTGGTGCCAATGTGCTGCAGGGAGCCCTGTGCCAGGGCAGCTCTGGTGACTTCTCTTCATGCAGCACCTCCCAGCAGAAATGTTTAAATGACAGCAGGCTCCACCTGGTGCAGGCCCTTTTGTTTCAGACCATGGTTTAACGCGTGACAGATTCAGTGCTCCCAGACAGCTTAGATTTGCAGCATCCTTTCTTTCCAATGCTTTTTTAGCTCCTAATAATCCCTGTGAGGCATCAAATGTCCCCACTTGGGTTCCCAGCTTCATGCCAAAGCAGGAAAATGATGTTCCACTTCCTACCCAAAGCTTTAAGGCAAATCCTGAAAGTTCTCCTGACAAGGAGCATGGTTAAAGAAGGAATCCAGCAGTGCTGGCCTAGGGAGGACTTGCAGGTTGAGCAGAGTGCTGAAGTTGGCCATGGAGAAAGAAGACAGAAGAAGAAAAAAAAAAAAAAAAGTCAAACCCCAAATCTGTGACCAGGAAAAGTAAGAGTAAGGAAACTGACCCCAGAACTGCACAGTGCAAGTGCAGGTAAGGAGGTTCACACCATGAGCTGCTCCTCAAGGCTGGGCACAAACGGCAGCTGTGGACACAAACAAAGAGGAGCTGACACTCATCAGCTTCCACTGTGATCTCCAGATTTGGGTGAGCACCTGCCCATGCCTGCCTAGAGCAAAGCTCACTAGCAAAGTAACTTCCAAGAGGAACTGGGGAGGTTTGGGAGGCTCCAACATTTCCCAGAATGCAAAACTTTTCCTGCAAGAGTCTGTGGCTTCAGTGTGTGGCTCCTTGTGTGCCAGCCTCTCTCACATGGATTCCGGTACCAGGAGCCTCTCTCTACACTGGCAAACCTTGGCATGAAATGGCTCTGGGCAGCACAGAGCTGGGATGCTCCTGCAGGATGCTCCAGGGGATTCCTGGAGCTGCTTCTCTGGGATACAGCAGCCACACTGCTGTCACTCATAGGGCCACAGCTGCCAGCCTGGGAGCTGCAAGATGCTGATGACTCCTCCGGACCCACCTCGATAGCAGAGCCCTGGAACGGGTGCCGGTGTTGCCACTTGCTCACCAAACACCTCCTCAAGCTGAGCAGGACCGGGCAGGAGGAGCTGTGGAGGCTGTAGCCCGGCGCCAGCTCCTTTTGTCTCCGCTGACAAACGAGTCGCAGCTCCAAGAGCAATTTAGTCTGGGAATAAACATTCAAGTCCCCACTGCTAGGGCTGAGGCACTAAATGAGCTGAGCGGGAGGAGGCTGCGGCGAGCTCAGCTTCCAGGCACTTGGTTTTCACTTGACTTCCTCAGCTGGCAGCTCGCAGCGGACTCAACCCTCTCCAAGAGGAGCAGCTCCTTCCTACTCGTGCCAAGGACTCTGGCCAGGAAAGGCTTTTTTTCCTCCCTTGATGCTGCTCATTAATTTTGTTTGTTTTCTTTTTTTAAAGCTTTTGCTACTTCTCTAATTAGGATGCCGCTGGGGAAAAAAAAAAAAAAAAAAAAAAAGAAGCCAGAAAAGGAGAAATACTCAAGGAACAAAACTCAGCTGGAGCCTTCCCTCCTGAGATGCCCAAACCCCTCCTTAGCCATGGACGTGGGCAGCGAGGCCACCACGCCTTCACCTTCCTCCTCCTCTGAAGGTAACTCATTTAGTGCCTCAGCCACGTTGATAAACTGACAATAAAAATGCAGAGGGAGCTGGAGTTGAGTCGATTTGTTTCAATATTTCTGACAGAGCTGCCGCAGAAGCTGGAGCTGGGGACCCAACAATGCGATTTCCTGCCGGGGCAGCGGCGCGGCGCCGCCTATCAATTATGCTTAAATGCCACAGAGATAATGAGGCTGCACCCGAGAAGATTTATCTCCCCTTCTCTTGCTCTGAAAACGCTCCCAGGCAGTGATTTGACACAGACCTGGCATGGCACAACCTTCCCGACAGGATCAGGCCTCTCCCAGAGGTGTTTCCCTGCACCCATGCTGAGGATGGAGCTGGGGACCCGAACTCCAGAGCTGCTTTTCCTCCCTCAGTCCCCATTTCCTCAGCTCCGAGGCCAGAGCCAGACTCTAACAAGTGAAAATCAGAATATTAATGTTCACCTCTTGGGGAGTACTTGGAGATGCCACTTCCAATGAAGGAGGGCATTAATTTCACTGCTTGTAAGAGACACACAGGCAGGTTCCATCACCATCAGGGAGATGTGCAGAGCTGGCGCGAGCTGGCTGCTGGCAGCCAAGAGCAGAAAGAGTCAATTTTTCTCCTTCCATTTACCAAAAGAAAAATCCTCCTCATCTGCCTTCTCTCTCCGAGTGGATTTCAAGCTGGAGTTCAGCATTCCTAACACTTCCCTATATTTAGAATCCCTCCCAGCATGTGGTGTGCAGTGATTTTGGTAAATAAACTGCTGGGGGCTTCCCCTTCCCCTCGTTCCGGGGCACGTGTGCGACTCACGGGAGGGGAGTTCCTGATGGTTCAAATCAGGCTTTGCCTCGGTGCCTGGAGTGCAGCAATTGCTAATTGAGTCTCTTGGGGCTCCCAACACTTCCCAGCCCTGCTACCTGATTGCAAGCGGCTCGTTAGTTGGCTTCTGAAAAGCTGCCACCCATCACCTCCACATAGGGCTGGACAGATGGGAAGGGGATGTGGCATCACCCTGCGTGCTCTGCTCTTCCTCACAGCATCCCACCCCTACCATGAGCTCACCCAGCCCTCTTGCAGGGGCACAGACTGATGTTTGGCCAAGTTTGACACCCACAGCCATCTTTCACCAAATCCAGCAGAAGAGGGGGGGCAGAAGAACTCCCCTCAGACCTGCCTTGCCTTTGCCCCAGGGTGGGATGTGACCCCTGAGATGGCAGGAGGAGGGAAATCCCAGGGGCCACACGAGGGCCATGCCACCTCCCTCCTGGCTCTTGACACAATTCCCTGAAGGAGGAAATGAATGGCAGGGGCCACGGGAATGACAGGAGGTTGGCTGCAATACCCAACTGCTCCAAAAATAGCCTTTCCCAGCCAGAGCTGGGCTGTTTTTAGAGCTCTGAAGCATCACATTGACAAGAGAGGGGTCAAAGTTACCTTTAAGCTTCTGAGATGCCTTTGCCCTTGTGCAAGCACCTTGGCTACTCAGACAGCTATTGAACCTAATGCTACCAGCAGCTGGACTGGCATGGTCCTGGCTCCCAGCTTCCCCTGGAGCTTCAGTGCCTGGGCAGGGTCAGCTGGGACACAGCCACACTGTCCATCTAATGGATTGCCCCCTTCTGTACCCCACACAACTGGCTCCTGTCTGTGGGCAGAATCCACAATTTAAAGCCTCACAGAAGACCTCCATGCAGGGAATTCCCTATCCTGTGACTCCTGTGCTGGAGCCCTGCGTGCTGTGCACAGGAGGAACTCCCTTGGTGTTGGGATGCTCTTCCCCTGCTCTGACAGGCACCACAGGATGGGGCAGGTGAATCAAACTCTGAGAGATCTGAGAGCTGCTTGACAGCAGTGGGGACACAGAAGGGGGGCCCAGCTGGAGGAGTGGGAACAGCAGTGAGTGGAGCAGGGCATATGTAGAACCAACCCCCTTGGCTGCCTCAGCAACCAAGCCACCATCTGCATCTCAAACCACCTCAGCTCCCAACAGCCCTTTCCTTCTTTTACCTTTCTTGGTTGACACAGTTCCAAGATGAATAATGCAAAACAGCTGCTCATCAGAACCACACGTGAGGGCTTCCTACCCCTCCAAACCTACACATCTCCTGTGGGGAGTCTTCCCAACAAGTCAGCTGAACGTCTGCTGCCCACAGATCCAGTTGGCTGCTTCGAGGGATAGGAGGGAAACTTTCTTTCCTGTAAGAGTGGTCAGGCACTGGAACAGGCTGCCCAGGGAGGTGGTGGAGTTACCATCTCTGGACACACTCAAGAAACGTGTGGACATGGCATTTCACCATGGTCTAGTGGTCATGGAGGCGTTGGGTGGGAAGTTGGATTTGATTATCTTGGAAAGAGCTTTTCCAACCTTAATGTCTCTGTGATAACCTTTAACTACAACATCTACCCATGCCAATGAACCTGCCCATGCTGGAGGGTCCCTGCCCAACCCAGCCTCTGCATCACATTGAGATGTTGAAATGCAAAGACTCCCACACCTGCTCATAACAATCAATAAAACAACAGGGATGTGGTATCCTCTTTTCCCAGCACTGCTCAGCAGGACACCAGGAATGCTGCCTCTCTGTCCTCTGCATGCTAAAGGGATTGGCATGTCCCTAGTGACACCTCTGATCCAGTCCCTTCTGGCTCACAGCTTTCTTCTACCCGAATTAAACCCCCCTCTCTGCAGAGTTCCAGGCACCAGACCTTGCATTGCTTCCTTTAGGAGTAACCAAATTATCTGAGGAGGGGAACAACTCCCCCAGCAGCCTGCTCTGAGTGCTGGGAACAGATTGGCTCACACCTGAGCCACCTCCATTATGCTTGAAATGTCCTCCTGGCTGAAGGTGAAAGGGAATCCAAGTGCAAACTAACTGGTTGGTCCCTTACCTGGTGTCCCTGCAATAGAGCATCAGACAAACCCAGCAGAGACCTGACAGTGCCCAACCACACCTCCTGCTGCCCATCCCACCCTGTCCACCACTGTGGGCTTTGCTCACCCATTCTGCTGGGTCCTGACCGACTTCTGTTTGTTCCCAAGCTGCCTTCTCATGGGAGCAGCCCAGACACCAGCCAGGGCTGGGCAGGGATGCCCTCAAGGGCTGCAAAGTCACCACCACACACAGCACCTGTGCTGGCAAAGCTGCTGCTGTTGTGTGGAGCAGGGACGTGGCTTGCTCAGAGGCCATGCTGCTGTGGCTCACTTTTGAGATGCCTCTGCCTGGTCTCCTCTAACCTCAGTCCCACGGAGAATCCAAGGGAAATGTTGCTTTCCCTAGGCTTGTGGCATGGCTTCTCTGCTCTGGAACAGCACAGAATGAAGGAATGAAGCTGAGAAAGCAACAAGGGGCAGCTTCTCCTCTGATGGGGTATTTTATAACCCAGCTTCTGTCAGCTCAGCAGCTCCTGCTGCAGCTGAGGGCAATTTCCCAAGTGAGCCCATCCCACCTTACAGCTGATCCCACTCCTCACTCATCACCCCTGGGCTGGGGCAGGGGTTACTGTTTCATGTAAAGGAATCCTCCTCCTCCACCTGAGGCATTTTGCCTCCCACCTCCCCTAACTCACAAAGAACCCATCTGTACCTAACCCACTAACAGCTTCCCATCAGTACGACACCTCCCTTAGCTGCTGGGTGTTTGCTTTTAGGTTCTGCTTTTATCATGCAGAAATCTTCCACCAAGCCCAAGGAAGAGGCCTTGCTGCATTTTATTCGCTGAATCCTCTCTTCAGAGGCCTCTCTTTGCCTGTGCCCAAATGTCAGCCACTATTTGCAGAGCATCTCAGCTCCTGCATGGGGCACAACAATTGGAAAGATCCTGCAAGAGGGCAGATTTAGACTGCAGATTAGGAAGAAATTCTTTACAGTGGGGAGACACTGAAACAGGTTGCTCAGGGAGGTTGTGGATGCCCCCTCCCTGGAGGTGTTCAAGGCCAGGTTGGATCTTTGAGGTCTCTTCCAACCCAATCCATTCCAGGATTCTTTGACATTTCTGGAAGTGACACTCCAAGAGTCATCAAAATGAACTTTATCATTGTTGTCACCTCCCAGTGATTGCCGCTTCCCTGGGATACAGCAGGACCTGACTGAGACTTCCCACCCCTACAGCACAGCCCAGGGAATGCCAACAGAGCTTAGGACACTTGGGAATTCCAACAGGGTGAGAGTTCTGGTTAGCAGGAGGCTGGAAGCAGGGGACTGGCTGCTCTGTGGTGGTGCCGGCTGCTCTGGCGTGGCAGCACAGCCCAAGGAACAGTTTTCTCTCGATGCAAATTGTTGGCTTCCACCAGAAAATGGAATTATTTCCATTTATACATCTTTAATGAGGATCATGAGAGCATGGCATGCAGCCACTGCTGCCAGGCTGCCAGCAGGCAGCTGGAGCTGAAGGGGTTTGAGTGCCGCTGGGTCCTGGCCCCTCGGTCGGCTTCTTCACCACCACTTCCCAGAGCCCAGCAGCCAAAGGTCAGCACTAAAGCTGTGAAATGCATCCTGGTGCCCCAGCTCCCCATGCCTGGCTGCCCAGGGCTGCAAATGGGTGGGATGGGCTGAGCTGTGAGACTGAAACTCGCTCATTAACAGGCTGTTAAATAATTAATAAGTTTATATATAATTGCTTCTGTGTACAGAATCTCACATTCCTCAGAAAACTATCATCAATTTTCAGTTAGTTCCACTCGAGGAGGCAAGGGCTGAAGTTCTCCTTTGAGCAGATGAATATTTATGCTGTGCTTCTGTCTTGGGCTGGGAAGAGCGGAGTGTTTGTCTTCCCAGCACACACAGGGTGGGTGGTGGGATCCACACAGGCCTGTCCCTGCTGCCCCTTGGCTGCTCTGCCCCATCCACCTCTGCTTGCTGCTCTCTGAGGTGCTGCAAAGTTTGGCCACCTTTGGGCTGCCTGTGGAGATTAGCTCACAGTTTCCAAATGCTGCCAGCACTTGGTCCACAGCTTCTGGGAGCACCCTTGGCAGCACTTCTTAGGTTATTGATCTGTTATTTATCTACTGTCTTATGTCCCCAGGATGGGGATGGCCAAGCAGAGGTGGGGCTGAGCGTGTGGAGGTGATGATGGCTCATGGTGATGTGCATCACCTTCTGCAGTGCTGGCAGCATTCCCCTTTCCTCTGCTTTTCCAGAGCTTTGTGCTTCCTCTGCTGCCCATAACTCATCCTCAAAATCATTACCATCATTTAAACCCAAAGCAGTCCCAGTTTGGTAGGGAAAATGTCTAAATGTGGCCAGACAAAAGCCTGTAATTACTGCCTGTGGCATCGCCACAGAGATGCGGGCAGAGGCAGCGTGGCACCAGGAGAGCTCGTTGGAGAATTGTCCTTCAGAGCAGCCCAGCTGCCCAGCCCCTGAACTACCTCTGCCAGTAGCCAGCTCTCCTGCAGCCCAGGGTTCACAGAATCACAGAAACACACAGGTTGGCAAAGCCTCTCAGGAGCACCAAGTCCAACCTAGAACCCTACTCTACAAGATTCACCTTAAGCCATAGCCCCAAGCACCACATCCAAAGGAGCCTTAAACACATCCAGGGTTGGTGACTCCATCACCTCCCTGGGCAGTTCATTCCAGCCCCTGACCACTCTCTTCACGAAAAACTTTTTCCTAATGCCCAATCTAAACCTCCCCAGTCTCAGCTTGAGGCCATTCTTCCTTGTTCCGTTTCCAATTACCTGTGAGCAGAGCCCAGCAGCAGCCTCTCCACAATGTCCCTTCAGGTAGGTGTAGACAGCAACGAGGTCTCCTCTCAGCCTCCTCTTCCTCAAACTAACCACCCCCAGCTCTCTCAGTTGTTCCTCATAAGATTTACTCTCTAGGCCCTTCACCAGCTTCCTTGCCCTTCTCTGGACCCTCTCCAGCAGGTTGTGGGCATCCCTTGCAGTGACACTTGCAGTGGTAAGCCTCGTGTCTGAGTGGGTACCAGTCACAGAAATCCTGCCAAGGACTCTCCTGTCCCACAGGCAGCTGTGGCAGCTGAGCATGTGCCACCCACCTGGGCAGTGGGCATGCTGCAAGGTCTCCTGGTGGAATGAGCCCCCAAAGGGGCTGGTAAGTTTTGGGTGTGAAGCACCAGCAAATGGGGGGAGGGTGTTTCAGAAATGCTTCTTTGCCATGGGAGGGGCAGAGGTGGCTGCCTCCATGGAAAGGTGCAAATCCCTGTCCTTGGAAGGATGTGACTCAGTGCCACAACTGCTCCATACCAAAGCCCCCAGGAGCTGCAGAGGAGCCTTTTGATCTCTGAATGTTCTTCCTTTAATTTTAAACCACAGCTCCTCAGCTTCCACACTGTAAGAAGTCCTGCAGCAGCCTCAGCTCGCTGCAGAAATTAAATATTTTGACTTTTCTGTTTATTTCTGCTTTTTTTTCAAGTGTGTTCTGAGTGAATAATAAATATGGGTTTGAGGTGGCTGGAGCTGCTTCCTCTGACACACAGGGTGAGGTAGAAACAAACACATCATCTGCTGCTCCATCTAGTTCTGAAATAAAAGGAGCTGCGGTTGTAATGGCAAAAAAAAAAAATGTAATTACCGCGGTTCTCACCAGCGCTAATTAGCAAAACGTTTAAGCATCCGCTAAAAGTCATCGCTGCGCCGCGCAGGCTCTGCCACGGGCTCTGTGGGGGCTGCCAGCAGCAGGCTGGGCTGGGGCTGCGTCCTCCCTGTTCTCCTTGTGCCCACCTTGGAAAGCCGGAGGGCACTTAGATCCCGTGGGAGTAATGAGCTGCAGCCAGCGGAGAGCTGCAGGGACTACCGCAGGGGGACAGCGCTGGAGGAAGAGGGAGGATGGGGCCGTGGGGTGCTTGGCCATGCCGAGTGGGTGCTCTGCCAAGAGCAGCTCCTGATGAGGTTTGGTGGGAAATATTTCCGCATCCTTTGCTCACCAGGCTGCCTGAGGGCAGAGCTGGGAGGGGTGATCTGTGCCCTGGGAGGGGGGGGAGATCTGTGCCCTGGGAGAGAGGAGATCTGGAGATCTGTGCGCTGGTGGGGAGGGGCGATCTGTGCCCCTGGGAGAGGAGCTGCCTGGAACCCCGCCCCCAGCGTCAGCAGGCACGGGTCCGAAACAGCTCGGAATCACTGGACAGAAAATTCGAAGCTCCTGGGAGGATTTGCCCCAACCTTGCCCTGTACGTGCAGCAAAACCACTGCTGCTTGCAGCTGAGGGGCCCAGCCCTGCTCTCCAGGCTGAATTCAGCCTTACCCTTTTCCTCTCTCAACTCAGAATGGATTTTTTTTTTTCCCTCCGCCTTTCCATTTTCCCAGTCTGCCCTGAAATGAGCAACACAGAGGCCGTGAGTGGCTCTTTCAGCCTGTGCAGGGCAGGTTGGTCCCTCACACGGCTTCAAAAGCCCCACAGCCAAACCCTGAAATCATCTTTACTGCTGCTGTGGATCCCTGGAGCTGCCCCAGAAGGACAATACAGAATCACAGAAACATTCAGGCTGGAAAAGCCCCTCGGGATCACCAAGTCCACTCAAAATCCCTANCTTCCGGTAGTTGTAGACAGCAAGAAGGTCTGCCCTGAGCCTCCTCTTCACCAGGCTAAACAATTCCAGCTCCCTCAGCCTCTCCTCATAGGGCTTGTGCTCGAGGCCTCTCACCAGCCTCGTTGCCCTTCTCTGGACACGCTCAAGCACCTCAATGTCCTTCTTAAATTGAGGGGCCCAGAACTGGACACAGTTGTCCAGTCCAATCTAAACCTATCCAGTGGCAGCTTGAGGCCATTCCCTCCTGCTCTACCACTGTTTACCTGTGAGATCAGCACCAACCACTCCACAACCTCCTTTCAGGTAGCTGTAGACCTGCAGGTTGTTCATAAGGCATTAACAACCTTCTGGCTTTTCCCACCCCCTCCAGTCATAGAGGGGCTGCAGCTCTTCAGCAGCCCACAGGCTTGGTAGGAAACCACCAAATTAACGTCTCAAGAGCTCACCTCACAGGAAACTGCTGCTGCTGGCTCTGCATTTCCCCAGGCTGGTTTCCCCTTCCCAGAGCTTAGCTGCCTTGGGGTTATCTTGCATCCTGCTATTAAACCACGGAGCATTGTTACTGCTCTCCAGCACAACAGCTTCAAGAAGCAGCAGTCCCACTTTTGGTGAGAAACATCTCCCCAGGCAGCTTCCTTTGCATAAAGCCTCTAAAAAACAAAACAAACAAGCAAACAAAAAAGTTCAAGTGAGGGAAAAGTGGCATCTGCAAAGAGCATTCCTAGAGTTGAGCTGGTGTGAACATTCTCCAGCACCCAACTGGCCACCACACATCACAACAGCAGAGTCAGGAGCAACAAGTTCCTTCTGATCCTCTGGGCTAGAGAGTTCTAATTAGCAGCTGCACTGTAACACTGGCTTTGAATTAAGGAAGCACTGGAACAAGGGAAGTGCCATCAGGTCCCTCCCTTGCACACATAAAGCAGCTGGTCCCAGCTGCTGCCATTGGGGATGCTGCCTTGGCTCCTGCCATGAGTGGTGCAGGGTTTTGAAGAAAGGAAAGAGGAAAAACAGGGGAATTAGGGAGTGGGGAGCCTGCAGTCAGCACCTGGACCTGGTACAGGGCAGCCCAAAGAGCTCTCACAGCTGGGAATGTGGATTGTGTTGGTGATTGATGCTGCAGCATCCCAGACCACAGCCACTGCAACACCCTGCAGCTGTGCAAGAGGGCATCACTGGGGCCAGGATATTGGTGTCCTCCCCGGCAGACTCATCCTGGACACCTACAGCCATGATGCGCATCACTGGGGCCAGGCTATTGGTGCCCTCCCTCGCCGACTCATCCTGGACACCTACAGCCATGATGAGCCTCACTGGGGCCAGGATATTGGTGTCCTCCCTGGCAGACCCATCCTGGGCACCTGCAGCTGTGATGAGCATCACTGGGGCTGGAAGCATTGCTGGGGCTGTGGCACCAGTGTCCTCCCTGGCAGGACCCAGCCGGAGCACCCCACAGCCATGTGGGGCATCACTGGGGCCAGAGTACCAGCATTCTTCCTGGGTGCAGGGCATCTCTGAGCCTGGGATACTGCTGTCCTACCTGGCAGCACCCAGCACAAACACCCACTGGAAAGGCAGCATCTTAGCAAGGGCCAGATGGGAGGCCACTACTTGCTCTCCCAAGCCCCCAGTCCACCCCAGCAGGCTGCCACACTACCTGTTGCCTGCCCTGTAATGGGCTGGGTTTATGCACACAGAGCATATGCTAGGGTGCCGGGTGCAGGGATGCCAAGATGCCATCTCTCACAGTTGTCTCTCTCCTTGCACTTCACAAGGCTGTAGGGAAAGATGACAGATGGCACCTCAGCTTACCACGGGTTACTCCACACTGGTGGGGCCAGGGTAAATAGAGCAGCGTGGAGCTCCCCAGGGAGGGCTCCTGGTCCTGCTCCCACCACGACTCTCTCTGCTGCTGTGCCTGCAGTACCCTTGCTGGGCAATCAAACAAGCCAATTAAGAGACTGCTCCTTGTCACTGCCAACGCTGCCCCCCTGGATCTCCAAGTGTCTAATTAAAGCACACAGATGATGATAACATTTCATTGCACTCCAGTGGAGCCCTGGCAGCTGCTGATGTTAACTTGGGTATCTCCACCACCTCTCCACTCCTCTGAATGGCACAGCCCAAGTCAGGGGCTGAGGGCAGTGTGGAGACTCACCTCTGAGACCCCCAGAGCAGTGCTGGTACTGAGCTGGGGAGGGGAGTGCTGCTTTTTTTCCTGAATAGCCAAAACTGCCTTCAAAGGTCACTGCTGAAACAGGCTCCAAGCTGTGCTCACAGCCTCCTGCTCCACAGCCTGTTCCATCCCATACCTGTCCCCAGACCACCCTCCACATCCCACCCTTCATTCCAGGAGCAACATATGGCACGAGCACAACCACCACGGGAAGGTGAAGACCCAACTCATCCCTCCCCAGACCCGGAGATGGAAATCTGAGAGACCTCATCTCTTCTCCTGGGGGGAACAATCGCTGCTGAGGATCTTTGCACAAACGAGCTCCTGTGAGATCCGAGGGAAATCTCTGTGCCTCTGCAGGGGGCAGGGGCAGGACAAATCCAGTTAGTTACCCTGGCTGGATTACACCGGACCTTGTGCTGCTGCTGTTAGTAACAGGATTGTTTACTCTGTAAGCAGCTTTATGTAACTGTGAATCACTGCTGACTTGTGGGGCTGCACAGATGGGACTTGCCAACCATCCCTTCTCTCTCTGCTCACGTCAGCCTCCTGCTTCCAGCCACTACCTAAAAAATACCCCCCAGCCCTGGTCATGAAGTGCCTGGCTCCAGTCTATCCCACGGTGCTCTGGGTGTGGGATTTCAGATGGGTGGTCCAGCATAACACAGGGATCAGCTGCAATGCTGAGGCAGGGAGGAAGTTAGCCCCAAAGGGCATTTTCCGCCTCTGTGCCTTCTTTGCAGACACCCTCTGGGTGCCAGGGCAGAGCTACCAGCTCCCACTCAGCCCTAGGCACCGGACCACCACGTCCCAAACCCACCAAAGCTGTCAAGTGAGGGTTAAGTGATCAGCACCTCCCTCACCCCTACAGTGCAAGGGCTTGAAGGCAAAGGCAGCAGGACCGAATTGCAGCCTGTCCGCGGAGCACGCATCAGTCTCGCCCAGCACCATTAAATGCCTGTTCTGTCACAACAGAGCAACCACTCTGGGCTTCTCCTGCAGCCCTTCCCCCTCTCCATTTACACCTCTGTGCAAGTGACCCTGCAAATAGCGCTTGTAGAGCCGAGCTGGAGCATCGCTGCGAGGTGACAGGCAGGTGGGACGCACCAGTTCACATCTCTGCCACTTCCTGGCATCTCTGCTTTGGCAAAGTCCTGCCCTTTCAGCACCAGATTGTAGACTTAGCACAGCAGTGTGGAGCTAAAATTCGCTCAGGGGATGCAGAAGGGTAGGGAGCAACGTGTAGGACTCTCCTACCTGGACGCAGGGGCAGCTTCTGAAGCAGAACTGCAGCAAAGCTGGGGAGTGTCTGGGGACAGGCAGGAGCCCTCCCCAGCCCCGTGGGCTGGCTCTGGTGGTGCTGAGTTCCTGCTGCAGATGATGACAGTGACAACTTTGGGATCCTTCTGTGCCAGCCTGTGCAGCTATTTATTATTGTGCTAGATTTAGAGCACGGATTTAGATATTGATTGAGTCTGAGCCTCCGAGCAGAGAGTGCTAATTAGCACAGGCAACAAAGAGCCAGCTTTTAATTAAACACAGCTTGGCGAGAAGGACCTGTTAGAGACAGCTCTCCTTGTAGGAGATGCGTGCAGGAGCATTTCCAAGCAGGGTTGGGTCTGGAAGGCTGCTCAGGGTTGGGGATGCCACAGCAACAGAGCTCAGACAGGACAGGGCACCAGGTGGGTGGGTACCCCCCCTCGCCAGGGCAGCCCCAAGTCAGGCACCCGCATCACCATGGCTGAGCAAAGATGTGGGCAACCCATTGCTCACACCACCTCCTCCTCCTCCACCACCACCACCAGCAGCCCTTTCTTGCCAGTGCAAATAACCAAACAAGCAGCAGGGAGGAGAGAATAATATTAATATTTAAAAGGCATTGATAGTTTTAATCAAGCTTTGGGGGGAGAAGGCAGCTTAACACCACACTTACAGCTGATAAAATGTTTGACATTTGCTGGGGCCTGTAATGAATCTTGTCTCAATTTTCTCTTTCAAAATGCCACTCCAGATACTCTATCTGTCTGTAGGGTTTAAGAAGTACTTATCCAACAAAGTGTTATCACCACGGAGAATATTAAAGCCGTGGCTCAGAGCCCCCCCACCCGCAGCTGCAGGGCTTGCTGACACTTGGGCATGGGAGGGAAGAGCTGGGGGCACCTCCATGGCCCCACTAGAGCACAGAGCAGCCAAGTAAAACCATTTCCCACTGGTTTCCTAATGCTCCAGTGGGGAGTCCTCGAGTTCCTGACTTGTTCTGCTCAGTTTGCTGCCAGCTCTGCCCATGCCCCTCCCAGGTCCCTCTTGCACTCATTGCCTGACCAAACACACCCTTTGGTCCAGCCTTGGGATGTCTGCTGAGCCATCAGACACCCACTAACCCAAAGGAGGTGCCAGCCCCCACAGAATGTATTTTCTTTCACTGTGACCATCCCCATCCTCCGCCTGTGCCTTGATCAGTGATGAAACCTGGCACCAGCCTTCCCAATCTGCTCTTTCGTGATAGACTGGAAAAGAGCTTCCCACCTTGGGATCGTGGCTTGGCTCTTCAGCAAGCCCTCCTCCGGGTGCTGAAAGGCAGCTCAGCCCTCATCCTGTCGTGCCTTGCTCTTCCATTTCATTTATATTTTGGCAAAGAAAGCGACAAGGATGTGGGATTGACCCACCCAGCAGCTCCAAACTCTTCCAACACCTCCCTGGAGCCCAGTCAGACTTGCAGGAATACTGGGAGCTAAGCAACCATTGTAGCAGTGCAGCATGCGAGGGTTTGGGCTGGGTCATGAACTGGTCCTGAGCCCCTAGGGAAGAAGGAGGAGAAGGGGAGAGGAAAAGGAGCCTCTCTGCCAGCCCCTCCCTTGGTGCCCTTGGCTGCCCGCGCTGCTTGCCAGCAGGATGGCACAGGCTGTGGGCTTTATCACCGCAGAGCAGTTGTCCTGTGTCAACAGAGCTGCTGCCCTGTGGCTGGCACAGGGACCCTTATCTGAGGAGCGTTCCTGCTCCCGCTGGAAGGAGGCTGCCGCGGGAAGCAGCAGCAAACACTGTGCCGGCTCCAGCCTGGGCTTCCTTTGAACTGCTCCAGCCTCTTTCTCTGCTCCCTGCTCTTCAGAGGGAGGAAATGAATTATTCTATGGAAGGCAGTGCCTGTCTCAGGAGCCTGCTATAGAAAATTAGGTTTTAATAGCTTTGAAATTGAGGTTCTTTGGGTCAATAGGACAAGATTCAGCTGGTGAAATGACAGACACATAAAGGGGGAAAAGCAAATATTTTGTTACTCATCGGAGAGTCACAGCCCAAAGATAGCAGGCAGGAGCTTAAAATACTGCTGTGCTCTTCAGGCTGCTAGAATGTTTAGTCATAAGCTCCTTTCCTCTCCTTGTCTCTATGTATGTTAGCTCTGGGAATGGAGCACTTGGCTCTCTGTCCTCAGACGTGCCTGAGAATCCCTCAAGCCACTGCTGGAACTGAAACAGAAGTCCTCTGCCTCTCCTGGTGGCTTCACAGCTCCTGGATGCTTCATGCCTATGAACTGAGGACCTGGACAGTGCCCCAGCAGACAAGGAGCTCACCAGGAGCAGGCACAGGAGGGACCATGGCTCATGCCACTCAGAGCTGAATCTCTCCAATGTTTCTGCTATTAGCAGCCCCTTACAACTGGAGCTGATGGGATGGCAGTGTCGTGTCCATATGAGAACAGGTAATTAACGGTGAGTTATATGAAGGGGGAAAATGCAACAAGGTGAAGACTGATGGAAATTAAATGGAAAGACATAAATGAGCTACAGACAATGCCCTCATTACCATGGAGCTGGAGCTTGAGCCCCTTTTTGCTAATTATCGCCACAGCAAAATCAATTCAATGAAAACCAGGAGATCTCTGGAGACCTTTTCCCCACACTGGGAGGTGAACTGGTGAGACAGAGCCCAGGGTGTGCCACAGCGCTGGCACACCCGCTGTGTGCTCCTACAAGGGCAAGACTGGGGGAAGCAATGCCACCCACCACCCTGGGCATCAGAATACCAGGAGCAAAGAGAAAAGCCACCAAAACAGCCAGTGCTGGAATTGCTTCGGCTCAGGCAGGGTGGAAAACTTACAGAGAACTTCTGCCAAGGAACACTGGAACGATTTGAGTCATTATTAGAGGGATGAATGGGTTATAATTATTCCTAATTCTGCATTCAGAGATCATTACCACCCCTGAGAAGGGCAGACAGGGAGCCCTTGAGATCCTGCAAGTTACTTCAGATATTCATAGGGTTGAGAAATGTCTCGTGGTTTGAATGGCCTGTGGTGGGCCAAGTGTCCCCAGCTGGAGGGATTGGGCAGTTTCCCCCAGAGGAGTATCCCAACCCAGGCATAACTACACTGGGCACCCAGAGCTCATCAGCCTGGCACTGGAAGCAAATCTGCTGCTAAGGCTCTGTCCGCTGGAGAGCAGGAGGTGACAGCTTTGCGGGTGCTTTGTGGCTGTCCTGGGTTGCAGCTGCAGTGAGGTGAGACAGGCTGTGGTGGGCACCCTCTCACTCTGATGCACATCAGTTCTCCTGCACCCAGAGCAGCTCTTCAACCGGGCAGCGACAGGGGAACAGCCACTGCCCAGCACGCTGCAGGTTTGCCAGCCTGAGCCGCGCTCCCACTGCTCCAGGCTGATGCACAGGAACCAAATTACTGCACAAGCCTGTGCAGAGCTGTAGGAGCTGTCACCTTCAACAAGCTCCTGGAGAGATCCTCAGGCCGGATTTTGTTATGGGCCTTTTATTGCTGAGTGGCAGCACTCATCCCTGCAGTGCCCCGTGACGGGGCTGGACACGCTCCCCAGCGCCGAGCAGGAGGCTCCTGACTCTCAGCATGCCAGGGCTCGCTGCACAGACAGCAGCAGGCAGCTCACTCTAGCAGGATGCTCTAACAAAAGCTCTCTTCTGGGTCTCTGCTCAGCCTTTGTCCAGGAGGAACCCAAGCTCAGATCCTCCCACTGTTGTGTCAGCAGCAATAGGAGCAGTCTCATCATTAACAGAGTCAGAGCTGCCTCTCAGCATCCCTTGCCGTGTGAGCTGAAGGGTTGCAAACCCTGCCGAGGGAGATTTTTAATGTGGAAAGACTCAGAAATCGGCTGCTGGGGCAAAGCTCACACACCTGAAAAGGGAAACAGCTCCCTGGACTGGTCTGACCCCAGCCCACCTCCGGCTGAGCTGCAGAGCAGCAGAGGAGGCCATACAGTGGGGCAGGCTGAGGCCTGGCTGGAAGCTGCCTGCATTTACACCAAAGCTGATTTGCTCCATCACCTCACCTGTGATAACTTAGTGCAAGGTCTGTGTGAGCTGCCTCAAACCTGTCCTACTCAAGGTGCTAGATCTCCCATACCCCACAGCAGCATCTTAGCTGCTCCCCTGAGATATGCTGAGCATGGGGCTAGGACACAGAGCCCAGCAAGAGCCTCTCTCCTCTGACCAGGGGTGCAGGCAGCAGAAACTGGTGATTTACACCTCAAATTATGCCTGCTGCACATAGAAATGTCACTTTGCTGTAAGTATTGTCTCCAACTTCTGTCCTCCAATCAATGCCTAATTTCCTTCCAAGGATAAAGCTGTACATTATTTTTGGCTGACCAATTCAGCTCAGGGCACTCTAATTCTTCCCCATGCACTCAGAGGACAAATGCTTCCCCGTGACTGCCTCAGAGCAATGACAGAACAAGCACATTGCTAATGGCTGGCACAGTGCATGCCCAATGTATTCACTGTATTAACTTTGGCACTTGCTGGGTCTCAGGAGAAGCTCAGAGCTGCTCATGTGCTTTTCCCCTGCTCCCCTGGCTCCCTTCTGCTCTCCAAGTTCTGCACAGAAAATTCCCTGTCCCCAGAACTGTGGCTGACTGGAGGTCACCAACATTTGCTGGCAGCTCACTTGCAGGAGCTGCTCCGACATGCCCAGCGAGGTTCCCAGATGGCATCGGCCACCCCTATGCTGGCAGTGCCTGAGCTAGGAGGTGCTCACTGCTCCCAGGGGCTCGCACACCACGGAGCCAAGGCACGAGCAGAGCAGGGAGCACGGGAAGGCAGCCAGGACAACACCACCAAATGCTCTGTTGGCTCAGCAAGACCTGTGCCTGCAGCGTCCAGATGCTTAAAGCCTGGCTGGGATCTGCTGCAGGCTGAACTGCCGGGATGGAGGCTCTCAGAGGAGCAAGGTGGGGATGAGCCAGGTGGGAAGTCACCTTCTCTCCTCCATGCCAGGGCAAACCATCCAGATGCCATGCAGCAGAGGCAGCAGCAGCAGGGCAGGCGGACCCAGGGATGCCCAGCAAAGAAATCCCCCAGGGGTTCCCCAGTCCTGCTGGCACTGAGGTTGGCACCAACCCAGGGAGTAGCTGCCTGCTGCAAACCCACCAGGAAGCATTTCCCAGGGCTCACTCTACAGCCACGCGTGGCCCAGAATTTTATTTTCAATAGAAAAAAACAACAAAAAAACCACAGAGCTGCAAGGTAAGACCCAGGTGGTAGCTGCCACGTGGGCTGGGAAAATTGCCCTTTGTTCTCCAGAAATCAATCCCAGGGATAACCCTTCAGAAGCAGGCAGCTTTCTCCAGGGGCTGCCAAGGACTTCTCAGGCATCACCATGAATAACAGTTTATCTACAGAGTTTCATTCAACATGAAGCCTCAGACATGGCCTAGAATTATGGGGACGCTGTGAAAATGGCTTTCTAAGCTATTGCTTTTCCTTCCCCAAGCAGCAGCAGACTGCAGGCCAGAGCAGAGGCAGCCGAGACTCCAAACGTAATAAATAAGTCAGCGGAGCTGATAAAAATAAAGGATGAAATATAATTCAGGCACTCAGTGACAGATCCCATCTTAGCCATGATAGAGGGTCTGTTCAAACTGTCATTGCTTCAGGAAATTAAAGAATGAGCCCATTAGTGGGGATATTTAAAGATGTTCATATTAAGATTATGACTTCCCAGCCTCAGCCCGCGCAGGGAGTAGGCTCCATTTGAAAGCCATTTTTCACTGCCCCTTTCCAGCCCCGCTCTGAAGCCCCCAGAGGTGCCACGCGTGGTTGTGACACACAGAGAGTGTGGGTGACACAGGCAGGGGTGGGAAATGCAGCACCCAGCTCAACTCTTGGGTTGCTGTGGCAGTGGGGATAGCTGGTTCAAACTTAAAGTGCCTGTGGGCAACCGGTCCTGGCAGAGGAACCTCACTGCTGCCATGAGCCATTCCTTGGCACCACAGAGATGCTTCTGCAGGGCCAACACATGTGAGTGTCTTGCACACACGCAGGAGCACCTTGATTGTGTGTGTGAGCTCCCTGCGAGCTCCCTCGGGCACCCTGCAGCCCTGTGCGAGCTCCCTGCGAGCTCCCTCGGGCACCCTGCAGCCCTGTGCGAGCTCCCTGAGAGCTCCCTCGGGCACCCTGCAGCCCTGTGCGAGCTCCCTGAGAGCTCTGTGCAGGCTACCTCGAGCACCCTGCAGCCCCGTGGGAGCCCCTTGCAAGCTCCCTCAGGCACCCTGCAGCCTTGTGGGAGCCCTTCGCAAGCTCCGTCGGGCACTCTTCAGCCCTGTGGGAGCCTCTTGCAAGTTCCCTGCGGCACCCTGCAACCCCGTGCGAGCTCTCTGCGGCACCCTGCAGCCCTGTGCGAGCTCCCTCGGGTCCCTTAGATGTGTATGGGTCCCTTGCTCGCTCCTTCAAACACCCTGCACCTCATGGGAGCCCCTTGTACACAGGTGTAAGCTCCTCGCAGATTCCTTCACACACCCCTCCTAGACACTACTGTGTGCCCCTTGCTCTCTTCCGCAGGTCTCAGAGGACCCAGGAGCTGCTTCCCCTCTCCGCGGGCAGAGCAAACACCGCTGCTGGCGCCGCCGGCGCAAAGCAGGGAATAAAGGGAGCTTGAAGGACGAGGGGATTCCGGTTAAATCAGAACAACAATGGTAAAAAAGGTGGAGATCTCTAGTCCTGGCAGGCTGGAAACCTGATGGATAATTGTAATTAGCTTTCCGAATTTTTAATTATAGCAGGGGTATAAATAATCACAAAGTGCGGCTCGGCTAATGAGAGTCCTTGTGCCGAGGAACACAGGGAGGCATTTGTTAGGGAGACTTTGAAAGCTCTGCTGTTAATTAGGTGTCTCACCGCCAGCGGGGGTTCGGGAGAAGGAGAAACATGTATACAGTGAAATCAGGCTCATTGTGCGCGGAATCCAACAGCAATTATGGGATGGCAGGGTGCGAAAATGAACGCACTTCGCAATTAGCAAGTGGATCTGAAAGGCAGAGAAGAGCCTTTACTGGCTCATCAGGTGCCTCTCAGAGGTATTTAATGCTGGTCAGGACCCGGGGGAGGAGGAAGAGGAGGAGAGCTGATCTACCTTCCACAAGCTGGAGAGCATCCCTGGGTGGGCTCCGTCAGGTAGGCTGGGATGGAGCAGAGCTGCAGCAGGACATCACCACTGAGGCTCTGTGACACCCATACACTGCTTTTATTGGCAGGGAAGCACAATGGGAGGGGGAAGGCTTAATTAGTTTAATTAAGAGTGTGGGAAGGAGGACTGGGTTGTGTTTCCCCACCCACAAATCCCAACAGGAGCACCTGGAGGGAAGTCCAGCCTCCCCACCATCCTCCACGGGTGCTGCTGTGATAAACCAGAACAAATTCAAACTAAACAAAACCAGAGCTGAGAAGAGCGAGTGACGACATGCCCTGGCCCCTGCCCCTCCCTTGAGTTCAGCTATGCAGGGCAGAGCTCCAGCCTGGGCAGCTCACAGGTTTCCCATGCCAGGATTGTGGCATGAAAATGATGGGGGAAAAAAAAAATAAAATAAGTGGTTATTGGAGATAACAAAGCCCAGGAGATACTTTCCAAAGCCCAGCTCTGCCTGGCTTTGGTGTCAAGCATACAGTGCCCATCCCTATTACCCTTCCTCCAGCAGCAGCCCAGCCCTGAAATCAGTGTCGAGCTCGGGGCCCCACTAAGACCTCCCACTCTGATTTCCTCCCTCCTTGCTTAAATGTTCTGTTTTGGCTACAAGTTCCAAGCCTTGCCACAGGAGTTTATGCAACTAATTATGTTTAGCTGGTATTTGGCTAAATCTAATGAAGCAATGATAAACAGCTCAGCGTTTTCTCCCCTGATGAATAATGAATATTAATTTGGCTGTCAAAACCCAACCTCTGCTCATGGCAAAAGATTAGACTCCCGTGCTAAAGCCCGGGCAGGGGGTAGATTTCCCCAGGAAGGATGGGATTTGAGGAAGCTGCTGTCTCCTCCTGCATAGGGCAGAGCAGAGCTGCATACGGCCCTGGCTCCAGGTCTTGCAGTGCTTCAGCTGAGTGCTGGGGCTCTGCGGAGCTGAGGGACAAGCAGGCAGCACTTGGTGGCTTTGTGTGTGCCACCAGGACTTTATTTTCCACGCAGGACATTGCACCAGGAGGGCAGCCCTGGCTCAGCCTGAGCACACCCACACCTCTGGTTTCCCACACAGTGTCTCTGTGCGTGGCTGGAGCATTAAATACCAACAGGCATGGGCCTCATGTGGCTCCCATTGCCAGGAGGGTTTGCAGCAGCAGCCCTGTGACAGATTGCCCAGAGAAAGCACAAAAAGCTGCCTGATGGCTGAGGCAAGATCTGGGAAGCTACCTGCATGCAGCTGGACCATCTTGACTTGGCTGTAAATCATCTCCCAGCCTGGCAGCAGCTGGAATTCGCATCTGTGGCACCCCGGGAAGAAAACTCCAGAACAGGCAGCACTGGAAGATCAACCCCACAGTGTCCTGAGCCTTAACCACAGTGAGATGAAGGCCGAGGGGGCAGAAAGGGACCTGTGGTGTATCGAGAGACAGAACCATGTGTCACAGAAACTCAGAACTGGGAGGTGGAAACTGGTTTGGAGAGTGAATATTCATCGTGCTGGAGAGCAACCTGCATCAAAGCCTCTTCTCTGCTTCAGGAGAAGCCTCTGCTGCAGCTCGGAACTCTTCCCCATTTTCTGCTTGACTATAAAACACAATTCCCATGAGGAATTCCAAACCCTCCATGTCTTCAAAAAGGGCAGAGAGGCTCAGAAGGATGTGTTAGGTTCCTAAGCACCAGCACCCAGTGCCCGAGGGCTGAGGGAGCAGCTGGAGTGCAACGAGGGATCGAGTCCATCCCTTTCAAGAGGCACAGAGGGATGGAGGCTGCTTCCCAGCTCCCCATGGGCAGCTGACACTGCTGGCATCTCAGCAAGGCAGGAGAGGGAGCACACCCAGGCGAAAGCTCTGGAAGGGGACTGGAGAAGCAGCCAGAGGCTTCACTTTACAAACAGATGCTAAACTTTGGTTTTGGCAGAAGGAAGCGGCTCCGGCATCTGCTGGAGAAGAGAAGATAGTGCTGCAAGGGCTGGGGAAGATGAGGGCTTCCAGAGCCTGGCAGCAGCCTGGCAGAGCCCATCTTCCGTTTGTCCTTCCACAGCTCAGAGCAAAGAGGCTCTAAGCTGAGGAGAGGCAGCGAGGAGCCCACCCGCTGCCAGGATCAGAACACTGACACACGGCAGGAGGTTTGCTGCTGTTCCTGACCTCCCTTCCCATAGCCCACCTAGCTCCAATACTCCCTGGGTTTCCCTTCAGAGCCTGGCTGGGAAAGGGCCATGTGTGGCTGCTCCTCTTCTGCTGCCGGTTCCGACAGAGTGCTCCTCAGAACACCAGGGCAGGGGAGAGCGGCGGCTGGCACCGGTGCCAGCACAAAGCACATCCAGGGAAAACGACATGGAAGGGGATCTGCAGCGCTGGAGATTAGAGTGGTAATGAGCTCTAATGGCTCGCTTTGACTTCCTCAGTTGAAACCGACTCCGGAAGGCTGATACTGTGTCGGGAGATATTAGATTCCTGGTCACACATCAGGCAGCTATTTGGCTTCCAGAGGGAGAGGGCACAGCATGGCACAATGCTGCTGCTGGTGCTGAGCAGGGAGCTGGGAGAGGCCACAGTGGTCTTAGAATCATGGAACTGTAGAATTGTTTTGGTTCAAAAAGGTCTCTAAGGTCATTGAGCACAATCATGGACCAAATACCACCGCGGCCATCAAAACATGCCCCCAGGTGCCATGGCCACAGATTTCTTGAACCCCTCCAGGGATGGAGACTCCCCCACCTCCCTGAGCAGCCTGTGCCAATCCCTGACCACTCTGGCAGCAAAGACATTTTCCCTAATCTCCAACCTAACCCTCCCCTGTAGGCTGGACTCAATGATCTTGGAGGGCTTTTCCAACCCAACCGATTCCACGACTCTGTGATGCTGGCAGTGAACTGTGGCCCCATGAACGCAAAGCACCCAGAGCTCTGAAGCTGTCACCTTGCTCCAAACCCAAACCACCTCATTTCCCTCAGCAGCTCATGGGTGTGCAGGGCTTGAGCCAAACAAAGTCATCTTCTGCAGTGGAGTTGTTGCTGAGGGGCCCACCACCCCCCAGACTCTGGCTGGCCCCACACACCCTGCCATGCTCCATGTGCTCATGAGGAGCCATCTGGGTCAAATAGCAGGAGGAAAGCTTGGAATCTTCTCCTATTTTTTTTTTTCCTTCCTTCCATTTTTTCCCCCCTCCTCTCTCCTCCTCTGAGAGCTCAAGGGCGAAATTTGAACATCAGAAGCAGGGAGACGTATTCCTGAGCTGATTTGTGAACATCTTGTTGAGACGTCTAGGATCAGATCTGAAAATATTTTAGTGATGCAGAGAGTGATTCAGAGAGTCATCTGGGTTAGCCACCCCTCGCTGAGGATGTGATTGAAATGTTTGTGGCTGAGCAGCAGCCAGGAAGAGCAGAGCAGTCGTACTCGGAGTATAAACTGTCATGTTTATATCCCAGGATCTCCTCAGCCTCCTAGCAAGGCTGAGAGGAGCATTCATCATTTTCATCTCTGCTCTTCGGGCTGCTGTGGGACTCCCTCTGTCAGCACTGCCCCCGGCTTGAACCTGACGGCACCAGCCAGGTTGGGCAGAGCTCTTTCCTCAGCTTCAGGTCTGGCCAGGAGGGATGAGATGCTCCTGGGAAGTTCCAACGACACCCTAGGGCTCAGGAAAAGCTGCCTCTGAGCTTTGCACACCAGAAATTGTAATCACTGGAGGTTAGCAGCTTGAGTATAGGCATCATAGGATCCTAGAATGGTTTGGGTTGGAAGGGACTTTAAAGCTCATCCAGTCCCAACCCCCTGCCATGGGCATGGACACCTCCCACCAGCCCAGGTCACTCAAGGCCTCATCCAACCTGGCCTTCAACACCTCCAGGGAAGGGACATCCACAGCCTCCCTCAGCAATCTGTGCCAGTGTCTCACCACTCTCACTGTCAAGAATTTCCTCCTTATCTCCACTCTCACTCTCCCCTCTCCCAGCTCAAAGCCATTCCCCCTCATCCTGTCACTCCCAGCCCTTGTCAAAAGTCCCTTCCCAGCCTTTCTGTAGCCCCTTCAGGTACTGGAAGGCTGCTCTGAGATCTCCCCAATGCCTTCTCCTCTCCAAGCTGAACAGCCTCAACTCTGCCAGCCTGCCCCACAGGGGAGGTTCTCCATCTCTCTGGTCATCTTCATGGCCCACCCTCTTTTGTGGATGTGCTGGGGGCATCCCTCAGTCTGGGGTCCCTCCAGCATGTCGAGCATCCCAGCTGTGCCGCAGGGAGCTGGGTGAGAGCAGGACCTGAGCAGGAGCAGCCTCCCCACAGGGACCTCCAAGCCCCTCGCTGAGCTCCTCAGCTACTGGTGGCTGGGATGAAGAAGTGCCTCATTCCCTCCTTCCCTGGCCAGCAGCTGCCCAAAGACAAATCGTCCTCCCTTGGGGTGCACATTAGAAATGCTTAAGCAAATTAGCCATAAATAGCAAACGTACCATATGGGGCTGCAGATAATGTTTCATTATAAATTATCACATTCTCCAGGGAGAGACGCCTCTGCCTTCACACCAAAGACTTTGTGTTTCTTCTGCTGGGCAGAGTCTCAGTTTCTTCTTTTCTTTCTTTCTTTTTTCTTTTTCTTTTTTTTTTTTTTTTCTTCTTCCCTCTTCTCTTGGTAACTGTTTCTGACAAGGATTGGACTCAGCAGCTGATTTCCCAAGTGTTGAACCAGGGATGTGAAGCTCACTTCTGCTGCAAATCCTCTTGGATTTAACACTCCCTCATTACAGAGAGGAGTTAGTCCAGTTCTGATGAAAGGTGCCTGAATGAAAGCCCTGCAGAGGAAATGTTTCTGTTTATCCCCAAACAGCTGCACCAAGGACGAGAAGGTTGCTCCCCAGCAGTGTCCCTGCCTGCCAGCTCACTCTGTGCCTGTTGTGGGACCATGGGCCCAGCTCTCAGCCAGATTTAAAGGAAGCCACTTCCCAGCTGAAGAACACCCATGAGTTATTCCCTCTGCAGAGCTCATCTCTGAAGTTCTTTTCCTTGGCTGAACTGCTCAAGAGGAATCTGCCCAGCACAGAGGCATCACCTTGGCTGTCCCTCCATCACCACAGTGCCCTTCAGCCACTATGGGCCATGGTGAGCAGCACCAAGCACTAATCTCCTCGTGAAAACACCTGAAAATTGCATTATCATTCACCCAGCTACAGCATCCTTGAAGGAGTAGACTCCCCAGGCAGTTTGGAATTCATCTTCCCTCGTGAAGAGTGAAGGCTTTGCTGGTTTGTTTTTTTTTTTGTTTCACTCCAGATTCTGTAGGTTTGTTCCCATACTGATCCAGAAACAAGTGCCTGGAAAGTTCCAGCTTGCTCCAGGGAGGTGTTTTATAGAATCACAGATTTCATGGAATCCCAGCTTGATTTGAGTTGGAAGTTGACCTTAAAGATCATCCACTTCCAACCCCTCTCCCTGGATGATCTTGCAGGAAGCTCCCTGGGCTGGGAATTTGCTGAGACCTTGATCCTCACAGGGGCATTGGCAGCAAGAAGAGTTTTGTGGGAGCAGTGATTGCATAAGTGAACACAGATCCATGGGCCAAGGTCCCAGGGCAGCAAAGGGTTTTGTACCTCCCACACAGGGGTGTGGAGGGGGCTGTGTCTCTGTATAACAGAAATGGAGCTAAACTGAGCCTCTCCACAGGAGACCATCACAGGCTTCAGATCTCCCTGCCATATCTGGAGGAATCTTGGCGCTGCCACCCTGAAGCTAACTGATGCCATCAAAGCTTTGAAAGGCTTCCTGATCTCGGTACTTGGCGCTTGGAGTCCCACCTGGCTCCTCTGCCTCTCGGTAACAACCACAGACTGACAGGAAAGGAAATGTGCAAAGGAACAGCTGCTGCAATGCAAATATTTGGGAGGATTGCAGCAGCTCAGCCCAGAGATGCTGCCTGCCCTGCTTGTGGGTGTAGGGCATCTGCTTGTGGGTGCCAGCATTGTCCTCAGCTGCTGCTGGGATACAGGGCACTGGCCACACGTGTGCCAGAGGGATGCTCACTGAGCCTGTGCCAAAGGGATGCTCAGCAAGCCCATGATGGCTGCACAGACCTTTCTACAGGAGCCCCTCTGCTGCAGCACCCCAGGAGCACCCCAGGACATGCCCAACGCTGTGTTAACTGAGTGCTCTTGAAGTGCCTGCTGGCCTCGGGTGACCCTGCAGGGCTGTGGCCACAGGTAGTGCTGCACAGCTGCTGCTGCCAGGGCTGTAGGGCAGAGCTGGGCTGCCTGGGAAGACATTGGGAAAATAAAGGGAATGCAAAAAGGTGACAGAGCAGCAAAGCAGAGCTGCAGCCACCATGAGGCTTTCCCAGCTCTCAGGGCCAGCCTGAGGAGAAAAGGACAACCTTGGTGCATCCCAGGGGCAGAATAAAACTTACAGGGAGGGCTGTGGCCATGCAGGGAGCCTGGGGATGCTTTGTCCTAGTTCCCATTCCTGGTTCCCAATGTACTACAGTATGGATCCTATAGGATGCTCTCCCCATTCCCAATGTACTGCAGCACAGATCCCATGGGATACTTTCCTCATTTCCAGTTTACCACAGTATGGATCCCAAAGGGATGCTCTGCCCATTCCAAACAAACCACAGCACGGATCCCATGGGATGCTCTCCCCATTCCCACCGTGCCATGGCACAGCCAGGAGGATTTGCAGGGGCTCTGAAGGCTTTCACTGTGCTCTGTGACAGCAAGGGACAGGTGACTTAACTGGGTCAGCTGCCTTTGCTCTGCAGAGGCTTAGCCCTCCCTATCAGCCTCCTGGGCAGGTTTCCTGGCAAGCTTCAAAAACAGAAGGATAAAAACATTGAAATTTAGCTAGAAATTGATTTGTGGTGCTCCACGGGGGGAGGCAGACCCTTGCTGGGGGCACTGCCAAGCAGAGATGGGCTCTGGGTATTGGAGAACTCCGGCATCCTGGCACCAGCGATGGAGAAGACCCAGCCCAGCTCATCCTTCTGCTGCTCTGGCATCACTGCCAGGGAGAAGAATGAAGGTGTCATTGGGAACCCCAAGCTCAGGACTGCCTCTCTCTGGGCTCACTCCTATTCCTTGAGGTTTTGACACCATATCCCAGCTATTACAAGGACCTCGGGGCAGCGGTGACATCGCTGGGGCCAGGACCCCTTTCTCACTTACCCGACTTGAGAAGCACCTCAGAAAGCTCAGAGGAGCCTCCTGCCCGAGGCAATATTCACCTCTCCTGCAGCACGGCAAAGCCAGAGGTCGAGCTGAGCTGCCCCTTCCGCATCCCCGGCTGAGAGATGAGCGTTAAGCAAATCAGCTTAGTCATTTAAAACAAATAACCCAAACTTATCCCTGCCAGTCGCAGAGCTTCGGCTTATTGTTCCAGTCAGAAAATAATGATCGCCCCGGGGATCAAAAAAACAAACCACAAAAAAACCCCAAAAAACCCCACAAAAAAACCAATAAAAAAAACCCCCAAAAAAACAAAACCAAAGAGGAAAAGGATCAGAAAAGGCAGAGAGGGAAGAGCTGTGGCAGGAGGTCCCTTGCCAGCGCTGGAGCTGCGGTGGTTTTCCTGGGGGCACTGGGAAGCGATGCCCTCCCTGGGTGCCTCCCTCACCCTTCACCAACCTGCAGCTTTCAGAGCTTTGTACTTTTGTTTTCCTTTCCAAACCCCCGGCTCATTCTCCACGCTGCAGCAGGACGTGCTCCAGTAGGAGAGCAGCAGGAGCAAAGGCAACTCCGAGCGTGGAGCAGCACAAAGCACTGCTCAGCAAAGCCTCCTAACCTGAAGGGAATGAGGCAGGGATGGAGAGGATCCTCCTATCCGGAAGAAATTCTTGACGGGGAGGGTGGGGAGACACTGGCACAGGTTGCCCAGGGAGGTTGTGGAGCACAGAATCACAGAATGTGATCGCAGGTCATATTCTTTGATTCTGTACTCCACAACCTCCCTGGAGGTGTTCAAGGCCAGCCTGGATGAGGCCTTGAATAACCTGGGCTGGTGGGAGATGCTTTGGAACTGAATAATCTTTTAGGTCCAACCCATTCTAGGGTTCTATGATCCTCCACTGGGGACTGGGACAGGACCCAGGGTGCATGGTGATGTCCTTTAGCCGGTGGAGAAAGAAGCAAACCCCACCTGGCTCCGTGGACTGCTGATGGATCATCCATCCCCAGCCAGTCTCTGCAGGTGCCTGAATATCCAGCAAAGAGCAGGGAGGTGGCAGGACGCAGGTCCCCTCACGGTGCCTGGCACTGGTGGTACCGAGGAGCTGCTCCAATGCCAGCATCCCGGCGCGGAGCGGGCGCTTGCCTGGCGTCTGCGCAGAGCAGCCCCAGCCTGTGCCGCTTCTTCATGCCTCTCATTTCCCACGTCATTTCTCTCTGTAAGTATAGGTTTACACCAGAGGTAATTATCCTCCTTTCAGAGCTCTTAGTGCAGAGCAAAGGCAGCCGGAGGATCACAGTTGTGAGATAATCATCAATAAACTGGGCCGTAATAACCCCCAATTAGCTCATTAAGAGACGCCGGGGACTCGCCTGCCACGTCGTGGAAACAAGACCTCCAGAGACACCTCCTGCCCCCGAGGCAGCTCCAGCAGCCTTCCCCAGGGCCACCTTGCACAAGCGTCTTGGGTCCCTGCTGCGAGCTGGGGTCAGAAGAGGTTTGCTGGTGTGGGCAGCACCAGTGATGGGAGATTCTGCTCCCTCTGCCAAAGCATCTGGTGGCAGAGGGGGCTGGAGGCAAGGCAGAGCAGCATCGATTCATAGGATGGTTTGGCTTGGAAGGGATCTTAAGGACCATCCAGTTCCAACCCCCCTGCTATGGGCAGGGACACCTCCCACCAGCCCAGGTCGCTCAAAGCCCCATCTGGCCTGGCCCTCCACAGCCTCCCTGGGAGCGCAGCAACTGAGTGGTGTGAAAAGGAAGGTAAAAAAAAACTCAGGGTCCCATCTTTGCCCTTCCACTGAGACACCAAAAGATGAAGAGCATCTTGTCTAAGCTCTTTGGAGAGGGAGGTGGCAGAGGCAGGGGCTGCCCCCTCTGCCCCAGCGCAGCACCCAGTGGGCACCAGTTGGGCACCAGACAGGAGATCCCAACTTTGCTGTGGATTCCTGCAAGCAGACGGAAGGCAAAGAGGCTGAGGCCTTCCCCAAAGCCCTGATTGCAATCCCCTCGGGAGCCTCATTTCCAAATGATCTTGTTAGACATTGTTAGGGATTGATGTATTTGCATAGCATGAATGTTAAAACTCGGAGAGAACTCAAATGCCAATTAGAACCACCGCAGGTTTTTTCCCCCTAATTAATCAGTCATAAAAGAGCAGCTCCAGGTGTTTTTTCCCTGCCTGAACACCAGCACAAGTCTATTGCTGTTCATCTTGATGACCCAAGTGTCATCACCATATGCAGATCTTTTTCCAAGGTGATGGAAGGCTGGAAAGGATTCAAGACATGAGGCAGGAGCACAGCATCCAGCTCCTGAAGGATAGTTGGTGGGAGCTGGGGCTGGCACAGTCTCCTCAGTGGTGGGACAGCACCAGAGGGGGTTGTGTCCTTCACCTCCTTTTAAAGTTGTGCTGAAGTTCTCCTTTAGTTCCTTCCATTTTTTTTTTTGTCCTGCTTATCACAGATTGGTTTGGGTTGGAAGGGACCTTAAAGGAAATGGTGAGTGGAGAAAGACCTGGCCAGAGCAGTGAGTGCCCTTGCTGATGCCAGTGCTGGGAGGCAGGAAATTCCATGCTTGGGTGATAGGGAGACCATCAGGAAGGCAAAAGGCATCATAAATCAGCACAAAACATGAGCCTGGCAGCAGGAAAACCTCCGTACCTGGTGCAGCAGCAGCACTGGTGCCAATTTGTCTCTTCTGCATCCCAGGAGCTGAGTGGTTTGTTCCAGTGGCTGCAGGCAGCCTGGCATTGCTGACAGTGGGCAGGACCATGTGCTGCTGATGCCCAGCTGACACAGCTCTGCTGGGCTGTACTTCTGGACACTGGCATCACCAGGAAGCTGCAGGGCTCACAGGCAGCTCCTTGTGTCAGGAAGCTTGCAAAATGCCACACCAGTGAGGACCAAAGCCTTGGAAACATCACCTTGGTAGGCACCAAAACTTTGCAAACGTCACACTGATGGGCATCAAGGCCCAGAGGATGTGGCAGGGAGGACCAAAGCTCAGCAAATGCCACTCTGATGGGGACTAACATTTGGGAAATGTGGCAGCAGGGACCAAAGCTTAGGAAATGCCATGCTGGCGGTGACCAAAGCTTGGGAAACACCACATTGGTGAGGACCAAAGTCACATCTCAGCCTCATGGCCACCTTGAGCTAGCTGCATCCAAGGCAGCTCCATCTCCAGCCAGTCTGTTGGGCATCACAGAGCTGCCCTGAGCCCTCTTGGGGCAAGATCAATCAGCCTCATGGTGTTTGGCGACCCAGCCATGGGCAGCGGTGTGGCTGTGCCCCGTGATGGGACAGAGCAGCTTGCTCAGCTTCCCACCCAGTGAGCAGCTCTAATTAGCAGCACCCAGGTCCTGCAGCCTGCTCCAAACGAAGATTAAACCACAAAAAGCCCAGAACTAAAAATAGCTCCCCCAGGGAGCTGTGTGGCCAATGCCTAAGCTGATAAAGACAGAGAGGGAGGAAGAAGATGAAGAAGAAATCTGTCCTTCGACTTAAAAGGTAGGGCCTCAGATATGCAGATTTTGAGCACACTTTTGAAATTCTCTAATAAAAATACTGTTAAATATTAATTATAATGCTATTTATAAATGTATACATAATTAATAGGAATAATTAATGTAGCAAGGAATGGTTAAGAACTTTCCTCTAAATATTTGAGCAGGGAAACCGAGAGAAATTTTGATGTGAGGGAGTCAGAAATATGCTGAAGTCTTTTTTCCATTCTTCAAGGCAGGGAATGTGGCTGGGAAATGCCTGCCCAGGAAATGCCAGCCCAGGAAGTGTTAGCCCAGGAAGTGCCCCCTTCCACCTCCTTCCACTGAGCTCTCCAAACTGCTGTGTGCTCTGCTGCCCTGGCAGGTGGAAAGCAAAGGCTGTTGACACAAGGCAGCTGTGTCTCAGCATTGGTTCAGACAACAAACGTTTTTAGAACACATCTCCAGAGTCGTTGGGCCTGGGTGAGCTGTGAAGAGAGCTTCCAGATAACCAAGACCAATCATTAACCCAGCACTGCTTGGGCACCACCAATCCATGTCCCTCAGCACCACATCTCCACAACTTTTCTGTCCCTCCAGGGATGGGGACTTCACTGCTGCCCTGGGCAGCCTGAGCCAGGCCTTGACAAACCTCAAGGCAAATAAATTGTTTCTCATATCCAACTTAAATCTCCTCTGGGGCAACTTGAGGCTGTTTCCTCTTTTCCAATCACTTGTTCTTTGGAAGATGAGACCAACCCCTACCTGGCTCCAACCTTCTTTCAGGGAATTGCAGAGAGCCAGAAGGTCTCCCCTGAGCCTCCTCTTCTCCAGGCTGAACTCTGCTACTCCTCACAAGAATTATGCTCCAGACTCTTCACCAGCTTCATTGCCCTTTTTTGGAGTCATCACTCCAAAAGACATCCCCTTGGCCAAAGCCACCACCCCAGGCAGCTCCCTCCACCACCAGAGGCTTCTGCTTCAATCCTTAAACCACCCTTTCCTTTATTTATTTTTTTTTTCTCCTTCTCTTCCTTCTCAAATCCCAGGAAGAGCTGACACCAGCCCTGGGGACAGAGCAGTGCCCTCCCAACAGGACATCTGCAGAGCTCAGACAAATGCACAACAGTGGCCAAGGACAGCCCACACACCTGGTGGGAAGCTCAGGGAGGTATCTGAGATGCTTTGCTGCTTGGCCTCCTTTTGCTTGAGATGCCACGGGAAGCAGATGCCAGGCTGCTGGCAGCTGGACTTGGTGACCTCTGTGGTGTTGGTAGATGCCGTGGCAGGAATGCAGGGACCGGAACCACTTCACCACTGCCCAGGGCAAGGGAAGCGCTGGGGCTGCTCCCGGGCTCCGGAAGGCTGCTGAGGTGCCAGGCAGGATTCCCTGCTCTTCCCCCAGGAGAAGTTTGGGAATCTCTGGGCAGATGCTGCATCCCTGGGTGTGACGAGGGGCCCAGCTGCCCGAGGTACCCAGGCAGGCAGAGCGATGCCGCAGAGCTAGGAAGTGTTGGCACCGCAAGTGATGCAAACCACACCAGCTCCTCTCCGGGAGAGCCCTGGACATGCTTTTGCACTTAGTCCAAAGGCTTTGCTACCTTAAAAGTGAGATTTGCTCCGAGGGAACAATGAACCTCACACAAGTTTTATTTCCAAATGGTTTTCAAGCTCGCCTGCTTTGTCCTGAAGAGCTCCCAGTTGGTTCCACTCCCTGGCTTTGTGTTGCTGATGAATGGGGGCATTTAGCCGCTGCTGTGCCGCAGGGTGAGCCACATCTCCAGGCTGCTCCCGGGTCCTGGCATGCAGGGAGGGAAAGCTCCACTCTGCTGGGTGCTGAGCTGCCTCTGTTCCACTTTGCTGGGTGCTGAGCTACCTCTGCTCCACTCTGCTGGGTGCTGAGCTGCCTCTGCTCCACTTTGCTTGGTGCTGAGCTGCCTCTGCTCCCAGCGCAAAACCACTGTGACCTCTTCTCAGGCAATGGCATCCGTGAAAATCAGCTCCAGCTGAAGACGGAGCATTTGGAGGATGCGATGCCGATTCCATCACGGCATCAGCTCCACGTCCAGGGACTCCCACACCAGCAGCCGAAGTCCCAGGACAAAGGACTGTGCCCCACGCATCCGTATCTCACTCGCAGCACCAAGCCCTGGCAGCCTGGCGGCACACGGAGCTCATCTGTTAACAGCAGAGAGCTGCGGTGTTACACAACCTTATCAGCTTGGTGCTGATAAGGAGGTGGTGTAAAACACGAGGAATTTAGTGGAGCATGTGGAAGACATGTTAGAAATCCCAGCGTGTCCCACAGCTCCATCTCCATGCAGATGCCAGCGGGAGGCTGGTCCAGCTCAGCCATCAGTCACTTCCCTCGACTCGTGTGCGTTAAGCAGAGGTTCGCAGGCTGCTTTCCCACTTCGCCTGCTTTTTAAATGCTTAACTTGACTGATCGTGGCTGAAAAAACAGCACTTCAAAGGCCTGCTAACCCTCTGGAAGATTCGCGGCACAGCTTCCCCGTGCTTTTTTGAAGAGGAAAGATCTTTATTTATCGCACTTTAAATGAAGGATCGTCCCTCGCAGCCCTTCCCTACAACAGCTCCTCTGTCCTAAGGCACTTACTCAGGATCGCTGCTGCTCAGCTCAACATTACCATATGAAAGGGGGGGGAAAAAAATGACCTTAAAATTCGGACATCTGTCTCTGAGGGTTTGTTGTTTTTTTTTTGTTGTTGTTGTTCTCAGAAAGCAGGGAGAGAGACAGAGCTGCCCCAGGCCTGTGCAGAAAGGAGGAGCTGTTCTGGCTGCCCCACCCCTGCTGCCAGAACCCTCTGGCTCGGTGGTGCCCAAACAGCTCTGCGTCAGCGTCAAGCCCTGCCCTTTGCAGCTCCACAGCCTCTCCAGGAGCCTCACGGTGCCCCAGGGGAGAGCTTTCTCCTGATGTTGTGGACTCTGCCTCGTCCCTGCGCTGCAGGAGGCTTTGGGATGTGGCCATGGCTCACCTCGACCGAGAGTGAGCATTCCTGGGCCCCCACAGGCACTGCTCTAGGCACAGAGGTGCTGGGGGAGCTGAGCCCCAGTGATGCATCAAGCTTCTGACTACCTAAAGGTAGAGGAAATGAATCTCCTGGCGAATCGATGAGACACTGGCACAGGTTGCCCAGGGAGGTTGTGGATGCCCCATCCCTGGAGGTGTTCAAGGCCAGGTTGGATGAGGCCTTGAGCCACCTGGGGCTAGTGGGAAGTGTTCCTGCCCATGGCAGGGGGTTGGAACTGGATGATCTTGAAGGTCCCTTCCAACCCAACCCATCCCATTCCATGAATCTATGAATCCCAAAACAGCATAAAGAGCCTTCCTGTGCCTCAGCTGGTCCTGCTAGCTTCTGGTCAGGTGCTGAGCACCCAGCCAGCACCTCTAGTGAGCTGGAGGCTCACTGTGCTGCAGCCTGCCCACAGGGGCTGCTGTCAACAGCCACATCTGCTCTGTCCTTCTGATCCCACTCCTCTCCTCCCAATGTTGGAGGCGATCAAACGTGGGTAATGAACGAGCAGTCAGCATTTGTGCTTGAGATGGATCTAAAAAGGTTAGAGCCAAACAGATCAAACCAGCCTTTATTCCACAGCCATCTCCCCAAACCAGCACATTAGCCCTAAGGTGAAAATCAATGTTCAAAGCCTGTACCAATTTTCAGGGAGATAAATGCTGTGTTTAATGCTCTGCAGTGATGATTGTGCACAAAGCTGTCCTTGGTGCACTCGAGGTGGTGCCAGCATTTCCCAGTCAGTGCCAGAGCATCACTGGCAGCCCCTTGACTGAGGCATGGCTTGAGGAGAAGCAGAGAGAGAGAAAAATGGCACCTGAGAGGATCCCATTTGCACTGGTGGTTTTAAGGATGGAGAAGACCTCCAAGAAGTCCAAGCATGAACCCAGCATTACCATCTCAACACTAAACTATGCCCTTCAGCACCACACTTGCATGAGGACTCCAACACTGCCCTGGGCAGCCTGGTCCAGAGTGTGACAGCCGTTTCGGGGAAGAAATTGTTCCTCACTTCCAGCCTAAATCTCCCCTGGCACAACTTGAGGTCATTTACTCCCATCCTGCTGCTTGCTACTGGGGGAAGAGACAGACCCCACCTCGCTCCAGCCCCCTTTCAGAGCCCAGCTGAAAGCCTGGCCTTTTCCCCAGGCCAGATGCAGGGGGAGAGCAGTTTGGCATCTGCAAACAGGACTGACACATTGAATCAAGCACCCAAGATGCTCCAAGAACGTCCCTCCACCCCCCACCATCCTGTCAAAGATGTCATGCTGGGATCAGCAGAGGCTCTACCTGTGAGCATTGCTGAAGCCAAGGCTGTGCCAGCCCTGGTGACCTCTCACGTCTTCAAGCTCAAAGGCAGCAGCAGCTTGGACTTGTAAGGTAAAGATCACTGCTGCTGGGGGCAGCTTCCCCTGCCTTTAAAAGGTGATGGCAAGACCTGGAGGCTCACAGTGATGCCACAGCAGCTTGTTCAGCTCCACTTACATGATGCACAAACACTGCTCGCCTGGGTGCAACCAGAAGTGCATCTGACCTCCTGCCTGCACCTGCCTGCAGCTCTGCCCACCCACACCAGTGCCAGCGCTGGCTCAGAGCGGTGATGCTGGGTCTGACCCAGTGGGTCACAGGCTCACAGAGTAGGGATGAATCATCAGCACCTCTCCCACCACCTCCTGCACCAGGAGAGCACAGCTCGGCTCTGAGGCTCAGCACAGACACAGGATCTCATCATTAAAAAGCTTTTGATCATCAAGGGCCTGGCTGCTGCTCTCTCCTCTCACCCTTTAGCTCTTGCTGAGCATTGCTCAGATCCCCTCTAGGGCTGCTCTTCTGCAAGCTCTCAGCCCCAGGGCTCTCAGCCTTTGCTCCTCACATTGCTGCTCCAGGCCCCTCAGCAGTTTTGTAGCCTGTGCTGGACTCTCTCCAGAAGTTCCCTGTCTCTGCTGAACTGGGGATCCCAGAACTAGACCCAGTAGTTCAGCTGTGGCCTCACTGGGGCAAATGACCATCTCACATCAGACTTTTCCCCACTCTCTCCTCTTTCTCAGACGTTTCCCCACTCTCCTTCTTCTCAGACCTTCCACCACTCTCTCCTTCTCAGACCTCCCCCCACTCTCTCTCCTCCTTCTCAGACCTCCCCCCACTCTCTCTCCTCCTTCTCAGACCTCTCCCCACTCTATCTCCTCATTTTCAGGCCTTTCCCCATTCTCTTCCCCAGGCTCTGCTTCCTGGAGCAGTGCTGGTGATGAGCCCTTTCCTGCCCATCCTGGAGCTGCTGCCTGTCCCCCATGATCCCACCAGCTCCCTTGGAACAGGAACCTGCAGCTCATCAAAGCCAAGCCAACCACCAACCCTCTCAGCCTGCAAAGATCCTGCCTGGTTCACTTAGCATTTTCTGAGCTAAAAGCACTTTTTTTTTTTTTTCCTTTTCCCCCTTTCTTGATTGATCCCAGGGAGGATAATTGTATTTGCTGTGATAAAAAGTTAAATTGCATAAAATTAATATTGATTCAAATTAAACCATTTATCTCCCTTCACTTTTTGGCTCCACAAATACAATTATTGCTCCAGCTATTGCATACCAAATAAAATCACAGCTTGTTCTCTGGGATCTGCTTTTCCCTCCTCCCCTGGCTTCCTCCAGTTGCAAGAGAGGAGGAAGGATCCAAACTGGCAGCTTGGGACCTTCCTCAGCAGCTCTACAGGATGTAGTCCAGCCCTGGATGGTTCCAGGTGGGACCATGGTGGGTAAGGCAGGGAGAGAACACCCAGCAGGTCCAGCTCCTGGACTTCAGAGCTGCTTCCCTCCTGCTTCCCTCTTCCCTTGCACTGCCTGCTCATGGCAATAATTGCAAAGGAAGGAAGGAGCTATAAATACCTCCAGAAATTAAAAGCAGCGTGTGTAGACTCAGCAGAGAGGAAGAATATCCTGAGAGTCCTGCTTTTTCTCTTCCCTGCACCTATTCCCAAGTGTTTACTTTGACATTTTTCATTTGTCTCCCCCCGGGGAATCCAGGCAAAACGGAATGTGACAGCCCGGGAAGAGCACTGCTTGCTCACGGCGGAGATGGAATTCCCAGGGTGGGATGCAGGCTCAGGAGCCTGGAAGCCAGGAAGCCAGGGTCTTAAAAGTGAATAAGTCTCTGCAGGGGGCCGGGGGAAGAACTGTCCCCACTGCCCACGCCCTCACCCCCACCCCCGGCCTGCTGCCAACCCTGGGGAGCAGAGGATGGAACAATGGAGCCAAGTCCTGGTGTCCACCTGTGGCTGTGCCTCTGTGCACAGCAGCTCCCTCCTAGCAGCTCCCTCCCAACAGCCCCAGCACCACACAGCTCCAGCATCACACAGCCCCAGCACCACACAGCTCCAGCAACACACAGCCCCAGCACCACACAGCTCCAGCATCACACAGCCCCAGCACCACACAGCTCCAGCAACACATAGCCCCAGCACCACACAGCTCAAGCACTACACAGCCCCAGCACTACACAGCTCCAGTACTACACAGCTCCAGCACCACACAGCTCCAGCAACTCCAGTACCACACAGCTCCAGCACCATATAGCCCCAGCATCACACAGCCCCAGCACTACACAGCTCCAGTACTACACAGCTCCAGCACCACACAGCTCCAGCAACTCCAGTACCACACAGCTCCAGCACCATATAGCCCCAGCATCACACAGCTCCAGCACTACGCAGCCCCAGCATCACAGATCCCTAGCACCACACAGCTCCACAGTGCCACCAGGAGAGTCCCCAAGTTGGTTTCTGTCCCCATCACCAGAACCAGCCCCAAGGCTCAACTGGAGATGAGCAACAGAGCTGTGCCATAGCATCCTCAGCTGAAACTGGAGCTTGCTGGGCCATTGGCTGAAGCAGGCTGAGCAAGCCTGGCCTGGGTAGGCAAGCACAGATTATTCCTGAACCTGGGCTCATTCCAAAGTAAGTCCATTGCTGCTGGGCAGCCTGCCAGGCCCAGAGCCCAGCCTGGGAGAAGTTCACTGGGCTGGAGAGGGTTCAAAGCCAACCGTGCCAGTTCAGGAGGGACTGTGCTGCAGAGCTAAAGCAGCTCCAGCATCAAACAGGTTCAATCCTGTGAACTTTTGTGCATTCAGAGGCAGGGCAGAGTTACTGAAATCTGTCTCAGCAGACAGAGTTTGGCCTAAGCTGCTGGTAAAACTCTGAGTAATCTCTTCAGGAGAGCAGCTGGGGCCAAGCTCTGCCCTTCACTGCCTCAACCCAACCCCACCTGGAGCATCAGATGGGAACTGGGGGTGATGCCAGCTCTGCCCCCACAGCTCACAGGGTACCAAATCCCCAGCCACCATCAAACATTTACAACCAGGAGAGGCAGGATCAGGGTTCCAACAGAAAAGCAAGGCTGAGCTTTGCTGCAACCAACACCAACTCCTGCTCTCCATCCCCATGCGATGAGCAGAGAGAGCACCTCATGGCTCAGCACCAGGGGCACAGCACCAGCACCCTCACCTGCAGACTGACCCCTGGGAAAGGCTGGTACCCAGGCTCCAAGTTCACTGTGCTGGGACACACAGCTGGTGCCCAGCAGGCTGCACACCTCGGCAGGAGCAGGGAAGGGTCCTGGCTTCAGCAGAAGGCAGGGCAGAGGCAAAGTGCTTGTGCATGCAGCCCGAGCCAGAGCTGCTCTCCCTCTGTGCTCAGCAGAGCTTTGCAGTGCTTAAAGTGCTGCTGCGTGCAGGAGCCTCGTAAAGCAACGCGATCCATATTTATTATCTCTTCATGATTCCAACTGAAATCTTCCCATTTTGTAAGCTTAAGGGAAAGGAGGGAAGGGATGAGCTGCTGCTGCTGCTGCTGCTGCCAGCAGACTGCACGCAGGGGCTGCAGGCAGCTCCTGGTCTGCTCTGCTCTGCCACCCAAGCAAAGGAGGGGCTGTGGGTAGAGCACTGCCCTGGCCAACGTCCAGACCTGACCTCTGCCCCTCCTCAGCTCCTGCTGCAACTCCTGGTCCTGCCTCATTACAGCTCCTGCCCCTCCTCAGCTCATGCCCATCCCTACAACTCTGCTGCCTCTCCAGCAAAGCAAAAAGCAAAGCCTCACTAAAACCTCTGCAGGAGCATTTCTGAGCCCTGCAGCACTGGTAGGTATAGACCAGCAGCCTGATTTTCCCTTCTCCTATCTGAATTCCCCAGGAGCAGCTCTCCAACATCATCCTCCCTCCCCTCATGCCTCTCAGCCACTCTCAAGCCCAGCTCTGCTCCTGCCTATTCTCTGAAGCCTTGTTGTCCTGAAAAGTGAACATGAATTGCTGCCAGCTCACATTAGTGTCTCTCCAAACACAGCCAGCTGAGAGGGGAAGGAATCAGGATCCTCAGATCCTTCAAGTTTAACTTGTGTTAAACTCTGAGCTGGAGCTGAAAAGATGAGGATTGATTGGCAATTTGGTCCCCTTCATCTACTTGTAGACAAGAACCATTGTGGCCCTTCATGGAGCACCATGGAGGAAGTTCTGAAAGGAGGTTCAGCTCCATACAGAAGATGAAGAGCAGCCACCAGGTGCTGCAGCCCAGCCAGGGCTCCTCAGCATGGTGTTTTGGCACAGCTGACAGGGGGTCTGGTGGAAGTAAACCACATCCTTGCCAGGAGAAGCCAAGGATGGTTATAAAACTGGAGAGCAAATAAACCAGCCTGTAACAATGAGAGGAGCCCAGAAAGAGGCAGTGAGCAGTGACTGCCTGCACCTGCACACCCAGCATGCTGGAACCACTGGGAAAGGCCTTTGCTGGGCTAAGGAAGCTGGGAAACCCCATGGCATTTCTTCTGGAACTCCACTGAGCTGAGCTGAGCTGGTTGAGGAAGAGCTTTTACTGGAGGTGATGATGGATTTTATCAGTGCTGTGCTTGATTGCTAATTAACACACAGGAACCTCCTCTGAAATGGCATTTGGCTGGAGGCAATGCCAAGGGAAGCCAGAAGCAAGCACACCTGCATCCAGATGTGTTGCCCCTTCCCTGCTTTTCCCAGCTTTTCCCTGGTGTGACCCCCCCCCCCCAGAAATGCATATTCCAGGAACGACAAAGCCAGGATTATCTCTGAGTAGCCCTCAACGACTCCCTCGAGCTGTTTCGAGGATGCAAACATTGCCAGGGAACGTTTAAGGCTCGGTTAAGGACAAATTTACCGTGCTGCCCATAAAGCTTGGAGGAGCTCCATAAACCCTGCTCTGCAGGGTGCAGCTCCACAACACAGGCATTGTCTCCCCATCCAGAGGTGCTCACCTCCACCCCCTTAGGTGATTCCAATTCCCCAGTGGACTGCAAATAAAGCAGAGAGCAAGGAGGCTGAAGGACCCCTGCACCTCAGCTCCAATCACAGAATAGTTTGGGTTGGAGAAGCTCTCTAAGATGACTGAGTCCAACCACCAACCCAACACCACCATGGCCCACAGCCTACAGTGCCAGCAGTGAGCTCCACGTGGCCCAGAAGAAATGGGCCAGCTCAGAGCACACAGCCCTGGGTCATGCTGCATGGCAGCTCCCACACAGCCAGGGTGCTGCCAGGATGCCCAGGCACAAGCAGAAGTGCCTCTGTGCACCCCAGCCCCAGCTCCTGCCCTAGGGAGGCAGAGAAGCAGAGGGAAAGTCCTTCAGGACCCCTCCAGCAGGCAGCAGCCTCTCAGGAGAAGAGGAACCATGAGGGTGGTGGAACACTGGACGAGGTTGCCCAGGGAGGTGATTGGGGCCCATTCCCTCACCTCAGCCACAAGCCCACAGCCAAATAAGGCAGCCACAGGCTGCAGGTACCTGAGAGCTGTGAGGAAGAAACCAAAGGTTACAACCAGCAGAACCTTATTTAAAAAGAAAAAAAAAACCAACCTGCTCTTGAAGGTTTACAAGCAAACAGAGCATCAGAGCATCCATTTAATGGAAAAAAAATTAATTTTCCTAAGCTAATGAAGTACTTGAGCTCGAGGGCAACAACTGCTAATGGTGCTTCTATCTCAGCTGAAGAGGCAGAAGAAAATCTGTTTAATAGTAATTTTAAATATAGATTTGAGGATCTTTGCCATAAATCACGAAGTCAGATAAGGGCTGCACATAATAACTTGTCAGATTACACAAACAAAACTGATTCCCAACACTTTAGAGGAGACACAAAGACTGAGAGGAGATTCCAGCCCCAGTATCCACCAGCTGCTTAAACCTGCATCTGGAGGAGCTGCTGCTGCTTATCCATGGCACCAAACCTGGGCTTTAAAAAGCATTTAAAATGGTATGGGCAAGACTCGGTCTGGAGAAGGACCTCCTGCAGGGCTGCTCAGAGAGGAACAGCTTCACACACAGGCCATGAGCAGGGCTGGGCAGAGGCTGTGAGGAGCTGGAGGGGAAACCACAAGGACAGCAGCACAGCCAGGCTCCAGGAGGGATGGATGCACCCCCAGGCTCCGGGAGGGCTGGATGCACCCCCAGGCTCCGGGAGGGCTGGATGCACCCCCAGGCTCCGGGAGGGCTGGATGCACCCCCAGGCTCCGGGAGGGCTGGATGCACCCCCAGGCTCCGGGAGGGCTGGATGCACCCCCAGGCTCCGGGAGGGCTGGATGCACCCCCAGGCACTGGGAGGAATGGATCCCCCCCCAGGCTCCAAGAGGAGGGATGCCCACCCCGCTCCAGGAGGGGGGATGCACACACAGGCTCCAAGAGGGGGGACGCACACCCAGCTCCAGGAGGGATGGATGCACACCCAGGCTCCAAGAGGGGGGACGCACACCCAGCTCCAGGAGGGATGGATGCACCCCCAGGCTCCAAGAGGGGGATGCACACCCAGGCACTGGGAGGAATGGATCCACCCCCAGGCTCCAAGAGGGGGATGCACACCCAGGCTCCGGGAGGGATGGATGCGCATCCAGGCTCCAGGAGGGACGGATGCACACCCAGGCACTGGGAGGCCTGGATGCACACCCAGGCTCCGGGAGGGCTGGATGCACACCCAGGCACTGGGAGGAATGGATCCACCCCCAGGCTCCAAGAGGGGGATGCACACCCAGGCTCCAGGAGGGACGGATGCACACCCAGGCTCTGGGAGGGATGGATGCGCATCCAGGCTCCAGGAGGGGGGAATGCACACCCAGGCTCCAGGAGCTCTTGGGGCCAAGTGAGGCCAATCCCCTGACTGTTGCCTTGGAACTGATTTTGCCCCTGGTTTCCGGCCCCATCAAACAGCAGCCTCACAGTGCCTGCTGCACCCAGCAGTATCACAGAGTTCCCTTCATCACCAGCCTTATCCATATGGAAAGTGCCAGCATCCATCAGTTTTATTCCTGAGACACCTCTCAGTGCCAGGGCTCCGAGCTATTACCTCCGCTGTAAACACAGCCTGCGCCGTTCCGCTCCCTTACAGCAGGCATTATTCTAACGGCTCCCTCCTTGCATCCCTCCTCCCCTGAGGACTGAAGTGCTGCAGGCTGATGTGTCACAGCCACAGAAACCCCTCATCAGAGCAACCTCAGCATCTCCAAGACCTGGCTTCCACCAAGATGGGCATCTCTGGCAGCAAGGAAACCGAGACGCAGGTCTCTGTGTGTCAAGGTGAGTGTTAACATCCTCCTGAGCCTGTGCCCTGTCGACCTTCAGCAAGGGGATGCTGAAGGGGAAAACCTCATTAGCAAAGCTTGGATTAGCACTTTGGGGTCAGCAGATAAGAGCTGAGGGACCTGCACAGTGAGAACCTTCTTACAGACCATCCTCTGGCCTTGGACTGCTCTTAAATCAGAGCTGCCAAGGAGGCTGCCTCTGTCCCCACCTTTGGGGACTATCAATCACATGTGATGTGACCATGAATTGGCACCAGATCATGCTTCAGTTAACCTTCCTGTGAGGGGATGCTCCAGCCTTGGAGCCATCTGAGGAGGAGCTGAATCTGTGCTGGGAGGGAGAGGGTTGGCATCACCCAGCAAAACCATCCTGGGAGAAGGGCACTGAGAACTGAGAGTGTGTTCTGGACACGGCCTGGGGGAGCCTACAGCAGCTCACTTCTCCAGAACAAACAGAGGCAGGGATCATCAGCACCATGGTGCCCTGCTCTCTTTGGTGGTTTATAAACTTCCTATCCATCTGTAAAATTTCTAATTAGCTGAGGTAACTAAGCAGCCTTGCATGAACCCAAACTGAGACCATCTCACTCCAATACATAATTAAAAATTTCTGCTGTGCTGGTTCCTTCCACCGCTTACATAAGGCACAACCCAGGACCCTGCTGGGATCATTCCCATTCCACTAAATATCAGGGGTGGAGGAAGGAGCTGTGCTCTGCCCTATGGGGAAGGGATCCTCACCCTGCCATGGCTGAGGGGGTGTGGGGACCTCCTCACCATGGTGTGCCCAGGTCCACCCACGGCACTGCCGCTGTGCTGGCTGTGAGCCCCGAGCCGCCGGCTGCAGCCCAGGACCTGCTGGCAGAGCCTGAGCTGCAATTAGAGCAGAGCACACATCAGGCTCTGTCCTCTTCAGAGCTAACCTTGGGAGATATGCCCCAGGAAGTCACCAGCAGCTGCTGAAGACTCAAAACTGGAAAGCCATGAAGAACACAGAGGCTGTGACAGGGACCAGCCACCAGTGCCAGCCTGTCTGTGCCCTGGCTGCTGGGACTCCAGCGTTTGTGTCTCACCAACCACCGGCCCGACGCAGGGAGCCTCGGCTGGGTTCTGGGCAGGAATTTCCCAGAGCTTCTGAACTTTCCCTTTGCCTTTTCTCTTTCTTTGCAGCCCTCACTCCTCACTCCAGCTGCCATTTCGCTTGTATGGCCCCAGCAGGATGTGAGAGCTGGGCCGGGCCAGGAAAATGTCCTGAAGCAATTCAAGGGCTCCAAACCACACTCGGGTGGTCTCCAGCCAGAGCTGCATCTTTTGGGCCTCTTGTCCCACTGCTTTGTTCGCTCTTTGGACGTTCTGAGTGCCTTTGGCTGGCTGCCTCCGGCGAGGCGCCGCTGTCCAGTCACTTCCCAGCCCCCTGCAGAAAGGATGCTCCAGGGCGCCGCTGCTCCGTGTCACTCACTTGTCACCAGGCTTTGTCCCTGCCAGCACACTGTGTCCCTGCCTGTTCTGCTCCCAAACTGCCTGGCACAACTGACCCAGCTCCAAGCAGGGAAAGGGGGTTTGAGGGGGCTCTTGGTTGCTTCTTCCCAACTCTCCCCATCCCCTCAGCCCCGGGAGATGCAGCCTCAGCGGCTCTGGGAGTTAGCTATGGTTAGACAGGCGGTGCTGAAACCTGCCAGTCCCGAGGCGAAAGGGTCTGTTTGCATTTTAAACATCAGCCCTGCTCCTGCTTTCCAGCCACACACTCGCAGAGGTGTTGGTGGGAGAAGTGCAGCAGCTCTGAGCACCTCGAGCCGGCTCCTGCCCCTGCAATGCTCAAAGTGCAGCCACAGGACAGCCCCAGTGCCCCCATTCCTCTGCCAAGGGGGACCAGACTTGGGGAGCTCTTTGCCTTCCAGACCCCAGGAGGAGAAGAGGGCAAAGCTACCACCCCGAGGCCTGTTGCTGGCTGTGGGACAGTTCCCTGCCCAGCAGCTCCCCGGGCTGATTGAAAGCAAATTGGTGAGTGTGGAGCTTTTCTTCAGCAGGGCCTGGGAACGAGGCTAATTGCTTTGATGTGCAGCTTTATGGACTGTTACATGGATATTGCTCCTCTCATGGCTTCCCAAAGCCATTTCAGAAATGGTGCTGGCTGTGATCCACTGCTCCGGGCAGAGCTGCTGCTCTGGATGTCGGCACAGAAGCTGGAGGAGAACAGGAATGAGAAACAGACAGAGAAAAACAAATATCAAGCTGTGCTTTTTATAGAGGCAGGGCAAAGTGTTGGGCAACCTTTCAAACACGGGGAGAGCAGAGGAAGATGTGCTGGTAATTGGAAAGGTGCACCCAGCGGGGCAGGGTAGCCTGGCTGCTGTGCCAGCAGGGAACTGGGGCACCCTGCCAGCCCTGTACAAGGATGCTGCACCCTGAATCCTGCCTCAGGCTCAGCCCTGGACCAGGATGCTGCACCCCATCTCCCTGCATGAGCTGCTACAGGCCTGTCCCAGGCATGAAGACAGCAAGGTTGGAGAGAGGAGACTCAGAGGGAAGCACTGAACTGTCCCAAAGTGCATCCCAATTTTTGGGAAAAAATGAGATGAGAGTTTGCCCCCTGTCACCCTCATGAACAGAGCAGCCTTCTGTTAGCACAGGCATGGGAGCCCCCTCCCCACCCCCCCATCCCGTGCTGGTCCTCTGGAGTGGCAGAGGTGAGGAGAGGGCTCCCAGGATGCCTCCCACCAGCTCTGCTCCTACCATGTCACTTACTCACGTCTGAAAAATAACAGCCCCGGGGAAACTCCATCTCCACTTTGGCTTGACAAGGGAGTGAGATAACTGTGAGCTGGCAGAGCTAATGTCATGCTGGGGGAACGGGCAGGAGGAGAGAGGGCTTCCTTCTGGTGACTTTATTAAAGCCATGTAGAGATGTCACTGCTGGCAGCACTCAGCAGGTCCCACAGTCCCAGGGCTCCACTCGCATCAGTGTCAATAAAGCTCCAGATGAGATCCAACATCAGCCTGGCGTCTGGGTCCTGTGACTCACATCTGCACAAGCTTCCTAAGCTGGCAGGAGAAGACACAAATCCCACAGCAGAGAAGCAATCCAGCCCAGGTGGGCAGGTGGAGGAGACCCATAGACTAATCCCAACCACGGGCTGACCCCACTGCGGGCTGACCCCAATGCAGGCTGACCCCACCATGGCCTGATGCCCACCACAGGCTGATCCCATCATGAGCTGACCCCAATCATGAGCTGACCCCAACCATGAGCTGACCCCAACCATGAGCTGGTCCCACCACGTACCAGTCTCACCACATCCTGACCTCACCACGGTCCACTCTGGTGCTTTCTGCGCAGGCCTCCACTGCGGCATCCTCAGAGCTCTCCCTTCCCAGTGCCCTCCTGCCATAACTCATCTCTGCTGGAGGCTCTGCTGCTTCAGGCTGCTCATTAGCACAAATTGCCTGGCACTGACAAAAGCTCTCTCAGCTCTCCTCACTTCTTGGGCACGCAGGTCCATGGCTACATGGAGACCCAGGCTCAGTGCAGGGTGGGGGTGGGTGACACATGGTCTGCTTTGGTGACTGCTGGTACCACTACACCTCCCAACTTGCTTCTGGATGAGTCAGACAATCCCGGTTTGAGTTAAAGAGCTTGTCCAGCCCAGATAGGTTTGGGCCATGGCACCCACCAGGAGCTAGACAGGTGCTGAGGTCTGGTACCCATCCAGGGAGGGGGGAGGCTGGGGTAGGGATGAGCTGCTGGCCAAGCTCATGTGCCACTGTCCCCTCCACCCTGCCACAGAGCCACCCTGACTCTGGCCACATGCACCCACATGTAGTCATTTTCCTGTCCCCCACCCCCACGGGCATTTAATGGCACTTGGAGGGATGTGGAGTGTGGAGCTGTTGGCTGTGAGCCCAATCAGCTTGGGTGATGCACTTCAACTTTTACTAAGGAGCAGCCCTGGCTGGAGCACATCTCCAGCCCTTCTTGACTGAAGTGCCTTCTGCTGCCACTGAGCTGAGCCCTGAGCCTGCCCGGGATGATTTAGGAGGGATCCATCTGGAGAATGATGCAGACGATTTGTTACAGCCAGCGAGGGAGCCACGGAAACCACAGCCACAGCCAGAAACGATTTCAGCAGCTCTGCATCAGCCAGCCCCTGCCAGCCCTCCTCAGAGCCACTGCCGAGCTGAGGGTCACTGCGGCACCCACACCTCTGCCTGCCAAAGGTGGTGCTGCTCCTGTAGCCCAGCCTGGTGCCAGGAGAGGCACATCTTGTGGGGCATGAGGGCACCAGGATGCCCAATTCCCCAGGGTGACATGACCCACTTTCACCGACCCCTTTCTCATCTCTCCCCACTCCCAAATTCCTATTTGCAGCTCAGAGAACAGGATCCGCTTCAAGCCCCTTTCAGGTGGCTTCCTCCTGTGGGCAGCATCGTTGTGTGCTGATGGTTACCACCTAGCCCTGGAGAAAATCAGGGCTTGGTTGTTGAAAATAGCTGTTGATTGGTGCTTAAAATATCCGCAGCACTTGCGTCGCCCCGGTATAATTACAATAATTAAGCTGGGATAATGCTTACCCTGCTTTTTACCACAACTCTGCTGAGGCACCAGCGCTGGCACTTTGTTCCCAGCCTTGGTTCTCAGGCTGGGCTGGAGCAGCGCGGAAGGGATGCAGAGATGGCAGCCTCCAGCGCTAAGGAGGGGCTGCTGACCCACCAGGACTCCTCCAGCCCTGGGCACTGCCCCAGGCACTGTTTACCCTTGGGTGCGGCAGCTGTGCGCTGGTCCTCGCTGCAGGGTGGGCAGGGAATGCTCCTGGCTCGGTGCTGTGGTGATAGGTGCTGGAGTGGGACAGGGATGGCTCTGCAGGGACATCACTTTGGAGAGTTGTCCCCTCTGGCTGCAGAAGGCTGAGCAAGCCAGGCTGGGCAGGAGCTGCTGCAGCAATGATCATCACCACAGAATGAGAGATCCATTGAGGCTGGCAAAGCCCTCCAAGGTCACCAAGCCCAACCTTCTGCCAAATGCCTCTAGACCACACCTCCAGGTGCCATAGCTACCTGGTTTTAAACACTTCCAGGGATGGGGACTCCACAACCTCCCTGGGCAGCCTGTTCCAATTCCTGATCACTCTTGCAGCAAAGAAATTCTTCCTAATATCCAACCTAAAGCCCCTCCCCGGAGCAGCTCGAAGCCATTACCTTGTCCTGTCGTTAGTTACTTGGCCAACACCTGCCTCACTCCAGCCTCCCTTTGGGTAGCTGTAGAGAACTTCATGGAGAACAAGAAGTCACCCAAAGAGCAAAGCAATGAGGAGCTGCCTGTGCTGCAGCCGTGCCAGCTGCCTGCCACCAGTGTGATCCATGTGAGGAGCCACACAGGCTGCACAGCACCGACCCCGAGGCATGCAGCTACCCCTTGTACCCCAGCTCCCTTTGTCCCCCAGGTCTCCTCTCCCACACCACAAGCTCAGCACATTTCTCCCCCACACTCCAGCAGCAGCACTTGCAGCAACTCGAGCTGGTGAGAGTGTTTCCAGCTGGGATAAATAGCAGGGCAAGGAATGAAATCCCAGCACTGTATTTCATGCCCTGCAATCCCAGTCCTACCTGAACACAGCAGAGCTCTCTGGCTGATGTATGCAGCTCCAGGGCCACTCGTGTCCTGCTGGCTTGTGCACACTGTCACCATGATTCAGACTGGCAATTTGGCCCCAAAGCTAAGAGCAGTTCCCTTTGTCCCTCCCTATTTTTTCATTATATTTCCCCTTTGTCCCTGTGTTTTCCCACAGATGAGAGCTTTCTGAGTGGATTTGGCTGGTTGGAAACTCTGGTCCTCATTTTTTGTGCCCGGGAGCTGCACAGAGCCCTGGCACCGTGGGGCAGCTGCTGCCACAGCCTGTTAGCCTGCGGGTGGCTGTGCCTGCTCAGGTCATCCTTCTTCAAAGCCATCACAGACCTGGAAAAAGGCTTTTTTCCCCCCATTTCTAGGTCAGATGCTGGGTTGAAGGATCACAGCCATGCCGAGCTATGGTGTCTTGAGGAAGAGGAGGATGCTGGTGGCAGCAGTAGGGACTCTGGGAGCTGTTTCTACTGTCCAGCAACCTCTGCAGGATACCTGGGTCCCTATACCTGTCTACCTCACAGCAGGGCCAGCCTCACCTTAGAGCAGAGCAGTCCCAGTGGCAATCAATTTCTCCCAGTTCAACCCAAATCTGCAGATAAATCCTGTTCTCATACCCACCTGCCCAGGCAGAAAGGCCCTTCATGGAAATCATGGCTCTGGGTGAAGCAATTCCATCACGCTGCTCACCTCAGAGCCTCTCTCATTATTTAAAACATCATTAATGACATTTAATTAAATCCCAAATGTCCCATTACAGGGCTTCCCTCTTCCGAGAACTTTGTCTCAGCCCACAGGGATGGGTCCCCTCCTGAGCCCTGGGGAACACTGGGCAAGCCTGGGGATCTGGTAGCCTCATACCTTTGCCACAGGGTCCAGAGGTGGGTGCTGCTGTGGTGGGGTCCCACCTGAGACACCCTCAGGGATGTGCCTGACTCCAAAGGGATTCACCATAGAATCATAGAATCAGTCAGGGTTGGAAGAGACCACAAGTATCAGCCAGTTCCAACCCCCTCTGCCATGGGCAGGGACACCTCACACTAGATCAGGCTGTCCAGAGCCTCATCCAGCCTGGCCTTAAACACCTCCAGGGATTTAGCTTCAACTATCTCTCTGGACAACGCATTCCAGGGCCTCACCAGACCACATGGGAAAGTGCCAGACCCCAAGATGAAGTATCAGACCATGAGAGCCTCATCCAGCCTGGCGGGGAATGTGCCAGATGCCAGGGGGATGTGCCACTCTTCCCCGGTGAGGGCAGAACCACTTCTCGGTGCTTACCTGAGGGCTGCACAGCCTGGGAAGTTTCTCCAAGGGCACCCCTGGGCTCCTTCTCACCCAGGCCTTGGTCACCCCTACCCTCCCCCCCAGCACGACCCCATCCCCTCGCCAGGGCCGTGTGGCACAGAGGGAGGCAGGCGGCAGCGCGGTTCTCATATCAGATTTAATAGTAACATCAGAGTACTAAATATACAGAGGGGCTGGGACCGGGGGCATTTACAGTGCTTCAAACACAGCTTCCAACGACAGAGACAAATTAAAAACCACTCGGGAACGAAACCGCTGCCGGCTGCGTGGCCCCGCGGGCAGGCAGCTCCCCGGCACCCCCTTCCCCACCGCTGCCATCACCGCGGCGCCAGCCAGGGGGGCACCCGGCGGGCACTGCCTCGGCTGGGAGCTGCCCCAGGGCATCAGGTGCAGGAATTTATTTTTTTTTTTAAAGTTTGTTTTTTTTTTTTTTTTCTTCCCCCCAGGAAAAAGAAAAGAAGTACTCAGTGATGTCAGAGCAGGTAGAAAGGAAAAGCTGTCCCCATGTTAGAAAAGGTGTTCTCGTCGGCAAAATAAAAACCCAGTGTAAACGTCACCAGCGACCAGAAAAATAAACCCCCCCCCCGCCTCGGCACCTAAAATAGAGGAATCTGGGGCAGGAATCTGTGCCCTTAGTGTACTTCGTTTTGTTTGTGGGTTGGTTTGTTTGTTTTTGTTTGGTTTTGTGCAATGTTGACTTTGTTTTTTTTGTTTGTTTTTCTGTTTTCTCTCCACTCAGTGCCACTGCTAAAAATGCACCTTACAGACGCTGCGGAGGGTGAGAGAAGCGTTGGCTGAGATCCAAAGGCCAATCCCATGGGAATGGGGAGGGCTTTTTTTAGGGTTTGGTTAATTTTTTTTTGAAGGGGGAGGTTTGTTTTATTTTGGGGTTATTTTTTCTTTTTTCTTTTTTCTTTTTTTATTCTCCAAAACCAGCAAAGCTGGAGAACAAAAAAATAAAAACAACCCAAAAACCAAACCCTAAAACTCACTTCCAGATTTGATACCTGGTTGAAACCAAAACTCCAACCACACTCCCCCTGAAAGTGTTGGGCTGGGCTAGTATGGACAGAGTTTATTTTTTTTTTTACCCTTTCTTTCTTTCTTTTTTTTTTTTAATTTTTTTTGTTCTATTTTATTTTATTTTTTAATTATTATTTTTTATTTTATTTTTTTTCTTACAAAATATAGAATATGTGTAGAATATCTACGAGTTAACTACCACTTGAGCTGAGCTACCCTTTCCTTTGCAACGAGCTGCCCACAGAGAAGAAGGGAACCTGAAATCCAGCCTCAGCCTGGCATGCTCTCCTGCCACAGCTGCCCTGACCTCCTGGCTGTGGCATGATGGGCACTGAGGCTGGTGAGCCCATGGAGTGTGCCAGCCACACAGCCTCATCACCATCACCACCACGAGTGGCCCTTTCCTCTAGCTGGGAAGACAGAGTGAAGGTAAATGATCAGATCTGGGGACAGCAGCAGTGCCTGGGTTTGCTCTGCCCTGTGTGCCCGGGGTGCCAAGGGATGATGCTGCCCATGGGATTCTCCTGTTTTCAGAGCCAGGGGACTCAGTACCAAGCCCTGCTGCCCTGCCTGCTGTACCTGGGTGCTGTGACATGGTAGGTCAGACCTGTAGCCCCAAACCAGCTGAGTTTGGCACAAAACACAAAAAGAGGTGGAGCAGCCCTGCCCACAGCCCTGGCACAAGGAGCTGCGCTGACTCCTCAGCTCAGCTCTGCAGCTCTGTGTGGCCTTTGGAAGGGTTCTGCTGGAGGAGGACCATGCACAGCCCCGGGGTCCTGATCAGCCCCAGGGCTTCTGGGCTGGCCTGCAGAGCCAAGGAAGAGCCATCCCAGCCAGCATGCCAGCACAGAGCAGCCAGCCTTGCCAACTCCCTGACGAGGTGAGAGGGCTCATCCCAAGCCATTCTCCCACTAAGACAGAGCCACAAGCAGCACATGGACACGCATCCCCACCCCAGCACATGGCAGGGGCTTGGTGGCCTCTCAGCAGCTGTGACACATTTCTTAGGAACTAAGAAATCAGTCAAATGAACCAAAAAGCAGCAGGGAGGGAGACCAAAGCAAGGAGCAAACCTTCAGCGTTGTCAAGCTGCCAGATCCAAACACAGCACAGCAGGAAGCTCTGAATTGCCAAGGAAAGGCCATGTTGGAAACGTGGATTTGCTGGGTTCTGGGGGATACCCAATGCCATCTCCACCCTGTGCTGGACCAGGAGGCTCCCCTCGGTTCCCTGGGCATCCATCGAGTCCCACCACGTGTGCCTCCAGGTGCCCAGCACAGCCCTGCAGAGAGGTGGGCAGCCTGGGCACCACAGGGATGTCCACAAAAGACCTTCTCCACCTTGCTGCTCAATCCTTTGTAGCGCCCACGATGCCAACCAGCACAGGGGGCTGTGTTTCATGGTGGAGTATTTTTTGCTACCTGCTCAGTGTTCTCCGGCTGGAGGAGGAGCTCAGCTCCTGCCTGACAGCAGGGGAATCCCTAATTCTCCAAACCTGCTCAAACCCTCTCTGTGCCCACACAAGAAGCCAGCCCCCACTGCTTGAGGGAGCAGCTGCAGCCCATTCAGAGCACCTGGTGGCACAGGCGTTGGCAAAGCTGCCCTGTTACTGTAGAACTGGCCCAGAGCAACGGACCCAGCACAACTGCCACCACAGGAGGTGAAACTTTGTGCCCCCTGATGGGCAGTGACAACGAGCCCATCAAGAGCCATCACCAGGGCCCACAAGACCTCGGGGCAAGGTGATGTGGGGAGGTCCTGAGGGAGCAGCCCTGCAGACCCCAGGCTCCCCTGCTTGCTCCTCCAGAGTCCTGCTCACTTGGGCGGTTCCACGGAAATGTGACTTTGTGTCTGCATTTCCTTCTCTTTTCTTGGGCTGCCACCTCCAGCAGGGCATGGAACAGCCCCAGCTCACCTCTCCCTGATGTGGAGGACCTGGGGATGCTGAGATCCTTCCCCATCCATCACCACATCAGCAGCTCCAGCCCTTCCTTCCCCTCCTGCGGGCAGCTGTCCCTCGTTGGTGTGCTTGGCATGCATAGGGGTGGGAGGGGTTCTCTGATAAAGTGCAAGTGCTGTTGGTCCTTATAAATAAGGGAAGATTGTGCATCTACTTTTGTTCCCTGGGGCACCTCTTGGTGACCAGGGTGTGCCCTCCTGCAGACTATGTGAGCTCCTGGGAGTTTTGCCATCAGAAACCTGCTCCTGTCACCTGGGGCCAGGTTATTTGCCTTCAATCTCTCCCTGACACACACACACACACACACACACTTCCCTGTCCTCGTCTCCAGCTCCTCAGGGAATTTCCCAGGAGCTGGGTGCTTCACCATCACCAGCTCTGCCCATGCCACCTGCCAGCCCCCAAGCCCCACCTGATGACTCCCCTTCAGGCATCAGAGACTCAGAGCCACATTCCAAATGCTGGGGAAGGAGGGAGCGGAGATGTATTTAGGCTGTCAACTTGCCACCAGAATTCCTGCAGGAAGCCCTGGCTGCAGCCAGCAGACACCAATCCATGGAAGATCAATGGGTGAAGCACAACAGACATGGCTCCTGATGCCAGCAAAGTCACACAAAGAGCTGTGCCAGGCAGGGCAGCTGGCAGGGCTGCACCACTCACATGAGCAGAACACTGATGCCCAGCACACTGAGATGATGGAAATGATGCTCAGAAGCCCTTTCCTCACAGGGGATTTGGCTGACCCTGGTGCCAACAAGCCTTGCTCTGGAGCAGCCCATCAGTAACCCCAGCAAGGTGCCACACTCAGCTTTAACTGCACCCACTGCAGCCCAAAGCCCCCCCGCCCCACACACCCCAGATTGTAGGCAGTGGGGTCAGGAGCACATAGCACCGGGCAAACACTCCCTGTTTTCCAGGGAAGAGGAAAGCTTCAGGAGGGTGCTCCTCTAGCTAGACCCTGTCCATCCCCCTAACCCTGGAGGCATCTCATCCAATGCCCTGGGGATCTGGGCACCACAGCTGCCTAGCAGACACCCTTATGCCCAGTGCCCAGCCCACCATGGGTTGCTGTCTCCAAATACAAACAGCAGAGCAGATCTTTGCTGGCCTAAGGGGACCCAGCCCTGTTAACCCCCCCCAGACACCAAGACCCAGCCCCAGGGATGTGCCTCTCAGCTGCCATCCATGCCCAGCTCAGTGCTCACGAGAAACAACTTCTGCAGAAGGATCTGGTTCATCACAGACCAAAACCTGGCCAGGAGCAACAGGAACCCTCCTCCTCCTCCTCTCTGGCTGCTGGTGGGCAGCAACCCCGGTGCAGAACGTGCCCAAGGTGATGCCTGAGGCTCATCGGAGTCGCAGGGAATGTTGCTGACACCTTCAGAGATGTTAGGGTCAAGTCAAGGTAATCACCAGGTCCAGTAAGGAAGACTTCTTCCCGGGCAGCCTCCAAAAATGCAGGAAAAACAATCCAGAGTGTGCAATTCCATCAGCAAAGGACAGGAGGGAGGCGGAACGTGTGTGGCTCTGCAGTGCCAGGAGTTCTCGGGCTCGTTGCAATAAAGAAACGGAGCTGAGCAACCATGGGAGGAGTAGAAATGTGTCTGGGCAGCTCCGCAGAGCTGCTGCTGCCTACCCAGGGTGGTGTACAAAAAGAACTGGAGGGCTTTGGTCTGAGCTCTGCTCTCATTCCCACCATGTAAGGTCAAAGTAACCCCAGCAAGACCTATCTCGTGAGGCAGACCCTTATGTGAACTGTACAGTGCTGGCACCTGGATGCCCTCTGCAAGCTTTGCCTTGGCACAATCTACGTGGGCCAGCCCAGGATTGGACAGAGGGGCCCACAGGTAGGCTGGCACACTCACCAGCACCCACCAAAACCACCCAGCCCAGCAGGAGCTGGACAGGGCATGGGATGTGTTTGGAGCAATACACCAAAGCAGAGGCAGCAGAACCCTCTCTTCCTGGCAAGCTGTTGGGCAAAGCTCCCTTCTTAATGCTGTTGGAGGATCCCCAGGGCCACAGTGAGCTGCACCTTCTCCTGACCCAGCCAAGGCCACGGGCACAAAGGAAGAGGCCTGGGGCTGGCTCAGGAGGCAACAGGATCCTTCCTCTGCCACTTCTCAGGCAGGGCTGAGCAAGCTTTGGTGTCGTGGCCAATTTAGGAGCCATTTTCCAGAAAATCTTCCACGTTTCACTCCTGAAATTTGTCTTGTGCCAAGGGAGGCTCCTCCTTTGAAAATCCACACCTGAAACCCAACCCTGGCCAGTCCTCAGGCATCACACCTGGTAGAGTGAGGACCACAGCTCAGCAGAACAAAGGGCAGAAGCAGCCTGTTGGGCTTCTTCCCATCTCCCTTGAGGATGCATGGGGCTATGGCAGCTTGGGAAGAGCCCTCACCACCACCTCGACCTGCTGCAAGCTGCCAGCATTGAGGGATCTGCCTGCAGCAAGCTCCCTGCTCGCCTGCTTCCTCTGGCACTTTGTGAACGTGGCCCAGATGCATCCTTCCAGCCACCACTCAGCCTGTCTCCATTCTCCTTCTGTTCCAAACCAGGCTCTACAGCTCTTTGCCATCCCTCTCCAAGCTGGGGGGACCTTGGGGCTGCTCCAGATGGATTTTGGGAAGCCTCTTCCTGGCTCCACATTGGCACTGCAGCCCCGGTCATGCCCTGTTGCTGCAGTCCCATCATCAGTGCTGGAAAAGCCTTTCCCAGGAGGAGCCAAAGGAGCTGTAGCAGGATGCACAGCTCTGGATGTTGATAGGTACACACACAGCAGCTCTCTGCATCTCCCTGGGCACACAGAAAGGGCTGGGGGCGAGCTGCCAAGGTAGAAACCATCGCCCTTGCTTGGGTCTCTGCGTGGTCAGGAAAGGAAACATCCAGGCCAGGACATGGTCTGTAAAAATGAGTCCTTTGAGATCTCCAAAATCTGCTGCAGTACAAAAATGGAGGTCTGTGTGTGTGGAGCTCTCCGTGTGCTGCCTCTCCAGAGCACGGGTGTGGGTGCTAATGGACTGCCAGGGATGCCCCCACCAGAAGAGATGCCCCACGTGTCCTCCGCGAGGTGTCCAGGCGTTGGCACTCGGCTCGGGCTCCCGGCCAAGCCCCTGCAGCGGTGCATGGCACATAATGGTATAGTTGGCACAGGTTCAGAGTCACAGTCCACGTCCGGGTACTCGCTTCCCTTCCCTCCTGCTCCACAGGGCTCTTCTCTGGCACCTTCTCTCCTCCTCCTCCTCGCAAGCTGCAGCTCCCCACAGGCGTCTTGGTTTATATAAAAATAGATTTGGCCCACGGGACGCTGCTCTTTGAGTCTCCTACTGGTAAACAGAAATGGTAGGTACAGGTAACCCAGTGGTCTGTATATTTTTTACAGGTTCACCAATGGAATCCTGGCAAGGATGAGAAGAAAAATAGGGATTAAGTCACCACAGAGGAGAACATTGAGACTCACAGCGCTTGATGCCCCCTGGGAGCCCAGGGGGTTCTCTCTCCTCCTCCCAGCGGTGGCACATGGGGCTCAGGGGGGCAAATGCTGATGGCAGAGGGATGTGGAGGAAGCAGGATGCCCATGACCCGCCCCCCCCCCCCCCCCCCAC
>WBNM01036011.1:25471-88670 GCA_013399055.1 Ramphastos sulfuratus | reverse complement strand
CCCCCCCCAAGTCTGCATGTGGGACTGGGACCACTCCTCCTGCTCCCTGAAGAAGCTCCAGCCTTGCCCAGTTCGTTTCGAGCTATTTTGTGGGGTGGTCTTTGGGATGGGGATGCCCAAAGCAGGACAAGGATGCCCATGGTGGGACTGGGATGTTTATATTGGGACTGAAATGCCCACTCTGGGGTGGGGATACCCACGGTGGGATGGGGATGGTCATGTTGGGATGGGGATGCTTTTGGCAAGCAGCAGGTGGGACTGAAGGCTGTGGGTGTGCCTTCCTGCACATGTTCATCTCCCCAGGGCCTCTGCCAGAGCCTGATTCTCTCCTGATCATCCTGGAGCTCTTCATAGCTGGGCTAAGAGCAGCTCTGGCAGCTGAGGAGATGCTGATGAGGACTAACAAGATTTCCTAGAGTTAAATGCCCTGAAGAAATCAATGGAGAATTGGTTAAGCATCAAACCAGAGATCCTATTGAAGTCCTCTGAAGCTATTTATTTGCTGCCTTCTGAAAGATCTCTCCCTGTGTAATCTTTAAAGTGCAGACAATTACTGCCCATTGCTGGCCTGTGGCCACCTCCTTCACGTGTGTGACCTCCTGGGTGGCTGTGGGCATTCACACACAGCTGAGGGTGCCTGGCACAGCTCCCACGGGTGGACTCTGTGTACAGCTACACAGGGACTGCTGCCTGCAGTGTGCAGACAGAAACCTTGCTTCAGTTCAGGGTGAGCTGCTGTGCCAGCTGTTACAGAAGGTTTCCTACATTGGTCAGTTTCGCCTTCTGCTGGCCCAGCTCATTTCAACGCCACCATCACCTAGAAGCATAGGACCATGATCCTTGAGGTCCCTTCCAGAGGATCCTTGGGGTCCCTTTCAAGCTACCATTCTGTGACTCCATGTGCTCGTGACCCTTGCCCAGACCATGACCTCTGCCTCGCTGCTTTCTGTCCAAGGGCTCCTCCTCAGCTCTCTGTTTAAGCAAGAAGCCCAAAAACCACCTCGAGCCCCAGCTCTAAAGGCTTCATGAGAGCGACTGAAGAGCCCTTCCTCTCCTGCCCCGGGGCTGTGCTGGGACTGCTGCTTTTCCTCCCCAGGCGGGACTGGGTTCTGACGCTGCCTCACTCTCCGCTAATGTTCCCGAACTCTTTTGCTGCCGTTAGGCAGAACGGGGCTGTCCCGGCAGCCGCTCCCGGACCGCGTCCTAACCGCACGCTGAGAAAGTTTGGGTCAGGCCAATGCCACCCTGCCAGGATGAGCTGCAGGTCTCCAGCCACCGCTTCCCTGCCCACGCTGCTGAAGGTTTACACAGCTCCGGATGGATGCTGCTCACGGCCCGCGCTGCGGAGTGCGGATTCGCATTGTATTGCAAACAGCCTCTTTGTGCAAAGTAGGTCAGCGCTTGATCAACCTCCCCGATTTTTGTCTAATCCCATTCCATGGGGTTTTGCAGTCAAAGAGAGCAGGATTAAGGACAAGAATAATGCAAAAACCTCAAACTTCATTTCAGAAAGCCCCAAAGCTGGGAGGAAATCAAACCAAACCAGCCACACTTCGCCGTGGTGCCCGGACAAGCCCACTCGAGTCTTCAGCAAATGTCCCCTCTGGGTGTGCGAGGTGGTGGCTGCGCTTGCTGCTGCTGCTGCATCTCCTCTGTCATCTGCAGCTTTCCTCCTTAGACCCCTGTGTAGATAATTCCTCGGCGAGCTGCCTGGCACAAACACATTCACTGATGGCTTTGCTCTGCACCTAAGCCCCGGGCCCCGCTGCAGCTGTGTGCCGTGCCGCAGCCCTGCCAGCTCCCCTCCTTGCAGGGACAGCCAAGGTGCTGCCTGCTGCCCAGGTGCCACATCCAGCTCTGTGCCAGCTCTGTTGGGGTCTGAGGCCGGCAAGGCAATCTGCTGGAAAGCTTCAGCAGCTGCTCACTGCCGGCAACATCGCCCGCTCCTGGGAGAGCCAGCACCCGGCGGGCACCGGAACCCTCCCCACGGCTGCTGCTGGCACGGAGTGGATCTGGCCCCGGGACAGAGCTCCAACATCTGCTTGCCGTGTAGCTAGATGAATTCCACCATGCTTCCTGACACAACCTCCGTGCTGCCTGCAGCTCTGCAGGCTGGAGATGTTCCACAGTGCTGTCCCTACATCTGCTCCCCGCTACTGCCCAGCTCAGCTGTACGGTGCCAGCAGCACCGCCAAATGCCACCCTGCCCCTGGGGTGTGGGACTTGCACAGCACTGAGGGATTGCAATATGAAAAGTCCACGTTCAACCCCAACCAGCCTCCTGGTGCTCACTGAGCTGAAAAGTACTCTCTGCCACCCTGTTCCTGGCCACATTGCCTGCTCCATGCCTCCAGCCCTGACTCTACCCTCTGGGTAGGTCCTCAGCCAGCCAAGAGCTGGGAGGTGCCATCACCTTGCCAAGTGCTTTGAGCCTTTCCAAGGACAGAGGTTTCTGGCACAAAGACTGGTGCAGTGTTTGACCCCTCTGGGTGTTCTGTGCCTATAGAGTGGGGACAGACCCCTGCTCCTCCACTCACCCTGGCTGATGGGTGACCCCCTTGTGCCCCCTTCACTGGGAGAAGGGGCCTGACAAGGAAAAACTTCCTGTAACCCCTCTGGCAGGGAGCTCTGTAGCCTCCTTTCACCTCCATCGAGATGCAGCGAGGCAGCATCAACCCGAGTCACCTTCAGAGAAAGGGGCTGGGAAGGGACAGCTGCATGCAGCCCCTCTGGCCAGGAAGCCTGGGGTGCTCTGGAGCTTCCTTCCATCTCTGCTGAGATGCAGCAGGCCAGCATCAACCCAAGTCACCTTCAGAGAAGGAGCTGGAAGGGAAAGCTCTGCAGAACCCCTCCAGCCAGGAAACTCCACATGCTCTGGAGCGTCCTTCCACCACTGCCGAGATGCAGTGAGTGGCTCAGCATCAGCTCAAGTCACCTTCAGGCTACAGTGCTGCTGCCACAGAAACCAGCCAGGAAAAGAGATGCAGCCCCAAGCAGCTGCATCTCCTCTTCCATCAGCCTCTCCTCTTCACACGAGAGCTGGAAAGGCATCCTCAGCCCCAGTGCTCCTCCTGTACTTGCCAGCATCTGTCCAGTGACAGCACAAGGCAACCATGATGACAGGGGACAATCTACCAGGGAGCTATCTTGGTACCACCAGCCCTGCCATCTGCTCATGGAAGATTTTACCTTACACAGAGACATGTGAAACCTGAAATATTCATCCTGGCTGTGGGATGTCCCAGCTGGCACAGGCAGGCAGGCAAACACCATTTGCACAGGGCTGTGTCTTTTGACTGCAGGCTTCCAGGAGGCCACAGCAGCCGAGCTAAGCATCCTGGGCTGCAGGGACACTCTTAGAGTGGTTTGGGTTGGAAAGGACCTCAAAGCTCATCCAGCTCCAACCCCCTGCCATGGGCAGGCGCACCTTCCACCAGCCCAGCTTGCTCAAGGCCTCATCCAACCTGGCCTTCAACACCTCCAGGGAGGGCACATTCACAGCCTCCCTGGGCAACCTGTGCCAGTGTTTCCCCTCACTGGCAAGAATTTCTTTCTCATCTCCAGTCTCAATCTCCCCTCTTCCAGCTCAAAACCATTGTCCCTGATTCTGTCACTCCCAGCCCTCATCAAAAGTCCTCCCTAGCTCTCCTGTAGCCTCTTTCAGGTACTGGAAAATCTCTAAGGTCTCTTTGAGTCTTCTCCAGGCTGAACAGCCCCAACTCTCCCAGCCTGTCCCCAAGGAGAAGGTCCTCCAGCCCCTGATCACCTTCATGGCCATTGCTGGCTCCTGGGGAGTTCTCACTAACCATTACTCCCCACCCAGGGCAGGGACCTGTGTCAGTCCCCTGGTTTTTTCCCATAATCTACCAAACTCTGCCAGTTCATTGCAGAGGAGCCCTGATGCATGTGCCCGGGCACACGTGCAGGGAACGGTCTCTGGGTGCCTCTCATTCTGTTACTGTTGATGAAACCAAGCAGCAGCCTGCAGAGCTGTGTCAATAACTGGAAGGCTACCATGGACATGATGCTCCAGGTACAGCTCACATGGATTTTTCCAGAGCCTCTCAATGTCTTTTATGGATTCTATGAAAAAAGGAATTTCAAGGATTTAATAAGACAGAATGGCTCAGGGCTATTGAAAGGCATCCATGGAGGTGAGTAGGGCATGGCTTTTGGCATGGCATTGTAGAGGACCTCATGCTGCAGTGGTGAGAACTCCACTGCCTTCCCACAGTGGGCAACAGCTTGGAGCTGCTCATTCTCTCTACTTCAGGCATGAGAACTTTGGTTGGCACCCAGGTGTGATGGCTTGGGCTTTAAGCCAATGCACAGACATCATCAACTGGATTGGAATTGGCACAGGGGCTTGCTGCTGTTTGCCTTCTGAAGCCAGTGCTGTTGGAGAAGACACTGCAGAACCCTCCTGTTCACCCTCCAGCTGCCCATGCCTACTAACTCCAGCTCTCCAGCCAGGCTCCTTCATGCTTTGCCCCCAGGATAGTAAGCACAATGAAAGAGTCAAAGAAATAATGAGAGAACACCAAGAGATGGGGAACGAGCACCTTTGAAATTCACTCAAAGCCCTTTCAGGCAGGAAGGGCCCACAAGAGGCAAAGCCAGCAAGACCTTGCGAGCAGGGGGCTGGCCCTTTGCTGTCTGCTCTCTGCCACGCTGGCAGGTGCCCACCTCACCCTGCCCAGACACAGCCAGCCCCCAGCACAGCCGAGCCCATCACTGCTCTGTTCCCTTCCATTCTAATCTAATTAGCTCCCCGTGTTCAATAGCTGAGCAGGATGTTAAACAGGCTGTAGCGAGCAGGCTGCAGCCAGGGCAGGCTGGAAATTCCATTTGCACTGAATGGATGATTCATTACAGCAGGGACTTGGGACACACCAATTAATTCACCTGAGCGCGTGGCTCCGGCGGGCACCGCTGCCCGGCGCGGAGCTGGCACGCACCAAACCCTCGCTTTCTCTGCCACTGCTATCACCACTGCCAAAAGCCAGGCAAGGAGCTGCAAAGGGCTCAGACCAGCTCGAAAAAGAGAAAGTCACCTCTAAATGCTAAAATGAGGACAACGCCCTTGTACTCCCTGGGCTGCAGCAGTACCCGAGGCATGAAGCAGGCACCGCACACACAGGGTACAGGCTGGGCATCCCACAAGGCAAGGAACAGGAGGAGAAGGACCCCAGCACCCTGGCAGCAGGAGCATGGAATTGTTTATGGCAGCAAACATGAGCAGATGAGGTTTTGGGGCCCGATGAGTGCTGGTTGTGGGCAGAGCTGTGCTGCATGCGCCGGGAGGTGAGTTACAGAGCAGGCCACGTGTGGCAGGGACACTGCTGTCACCTGCCTGGGGTCCCAGAGGTGGGCTGGAGCCACACCACCTGGCTGTAGCTCAGGGCTGCCCCAAGGCCCCTTTGCTCTCAGAGTTCCTCTCCATTCCAGTCATGGAACCATGGAATTGTTTTGCTTGGGAAAGTCCTTTCAGATCACGGAGCCCAACCATGAACCCAGGTCAGCACTGAACCATGGCCCTCAGCACCACACCTCCGTGGGCTCTGAAACACCTCCAGGGATGGGGACTCCACCACTGCCCTGGGCAGCCTGGGCCAGTGCCGGGCAACATTTTTGGTCCCTATCTTTTAGAACTGGCCTGTCTGTAACTCACCTCCATGGGAAAGCTTTTGTGGCACCCGAGGTCCCCTCCGTGATGGGACATGTGCCTGGCCAGCCGAGCTTCCCTGGTCCCGCACCCCAGCAGCAGCGTGAGTAGGGGGATGGGTGGCAGGGGATGGGTGGCAGTGGGCAGGGCAGCGAGAGGCTGGCGCGGGGAGCGTGGGTACGTACCAGGAAACAGCCCGATGGCGTCTGCCCTGCCCCCGGGACTCAAACAGGCTGCGGCCAGTCAGCAGGAGATTTCAAACCATTTCTCAGACACAAAGGCCACGGGAATAAGATGCCGGTCAGAAGAGGAGGGTCTGCAGCGAGCAGAGAGAGGGCTTGCACGGCTGCTGGGTGAGGCACACGGAGCAAGCCCTGCTGGCCTGCCGCAAACAGCAGCGCTTTGAGAGGGGGGAAATGGAAGGAGAGCTTTGGATGGGCTTCCTGGCCTGGGGCACGGGGAGATGCAAAGCAGAGACAGAGGAATTGAAAGCTGGAGTGGAGCAGTGAATGCTTTGACCCCTTTGGAGGGAGTAAAATCCCCTTTAAAAGCCCCCAGCACCTTCTGAGGCAGCCAATTGCTCTGATGGGAGCTGGCCTCAAACAGCAGCAGGGCATGTCCTGTCTGCCACCCTCATATTCCATGGGTCCCAAGTGGGTCTGCCATGCCCATCCCATGCAGGGGGTCTGCCTGGGAACACACAAGGCCAGCAGGGTCCCAAGGAACCACCACTTGATGCCAGAGAAGCACCAAAGCCTTCCAGCCAGACAAGGGCACCCTGGCACCTCACTCCAAACCCACACACACATTCCATGAAATGGTTTGAAACCCCCTGGCAGTTCTCTGGCTTTGGTGAACTGAGGACATCCTGGAAAGTGTGACCCAGCAGAACCCCATGCACACACAGGAGATGAGGGTTAAGAAGGTGCCTGCTTAAGCTGGCTTCTGTCTGTCATGCAAGGCAGACATCAGCTGTGGGTGACACACATGTGCCACTGCCCAGCTGGGCTGCATGGGGCACTGGCTGCCCATTTTCTCCCTCAGCACCCCTCCTCCTGGCTTCTCCTCCAGCTTTGATGGGGAATAGGCACTTACTGCATGGAGGAACTGCACCAGCACCCAGCCAGCAGGCTCTGGGAGCCAGCCCTGGGTGCTAGGAGAGTTCACTGCAACCACCTCCCTCCCTGGGCCCGCAAGGGGCACACCGAGCCAGGGCTGGCATCTCTTACACCATGCCACCAGCTGCTCCAAAGCCTCCTCCTTGTTACTGCACCGTTGCTTCATGCCAGACAAATGGTGCCATTGGCGCCCGCCGCCCGCTCCCCATTCATCACCCAGCTCATCCGCATCCAGCAGCTCTTGTGGTGCCACTCAGCAGGCAGCACGCTGCTGGAAGATGGATCCAGTGGCATTCATGTGTTGGCAGTGGCAGCTGGACAGCAGAAAATATGCTGTGTCCAATGCTGCCAGGGCTTGGCTGAGCCTCATCAACAGGATGAGGGGCCCAGTGGCCATACCCACTTAGTGGGAGAGCATCACAACTTGGCAAGCCAGAGGAAGGCAGCTCTGCCACACGCTTTCAGATTGTCTCCCACCTCACCAAGGGGCACCTCTCCTGGCACCAGGGAGGGATGATGTTCCCCATCCCATCAGGCAAACCAGGGGGGCCACCTCACCTGTTTCCATTGAAGGTGGTTTTGTAGTCCCCGGGCGAGCGCAAGGCCTCCTCGGCATAGACGGGCACGGGGGTCCGCACGCACTCGTGGGAGCACTGCAGGGTCTCATTGTAGGCCGTGAAGATGTCAAGGGCGCTGGGCACGCGGGCGGGCGCGAAGTCGGTCAGGTTCTGGCAGCTCTCCTCCTGCTGGTCCAGTTTGCGCTGGTGGCTGTTGCGCCGCGGGCGCCCGCTCTGCGCACAGCTGCAGGGGCAAAGGGCACCGTGAGCAGAGTCGTGGCACTGGTCTGGGTGGAGAAGCCTCTCTGAGGGTTGTGGAGCCCAACTGCCAACCCAGCAGCACCACAGTCATTAAACTGTGGAGTCACACAACTGTTAAATCTGGCAAAGGCTTCCAGGATCATCCACCCAACACCTCCACCGTCACCACCNAGAACTGCACACAGGACTCCAGGTGGGGTCTGACGAGAGTAGAGTAAAGGGGCAGAATCCCCTCCCTTGCCCTGCTGCCCACACTGCTCTTGCTGCAGCCCAGGACTCGGTTGGCTGTTTGGGCTTCTTTGAACACCTCCAGGGATGGGGACTCCACCACCTTCCTGGGCAGCCTGTGCCAACCCCTGACCACTCCAGCAGCAAAGAAATGTTTCCTCATCTCCAACCTAACCCTCCTCTTGCCCAATTTCAGGCCATTTTCTCTGCTCCTGATACCTGCTGATGGGTGCTAGCACTTTAAGTGCTGGGCAGGGAGCTGGCTCCTCATCAACCTGCTTTTCTATGTCCCCCTTGGTGCAGGAATGGATCTGCTGCAGCTCTTGGGGAGAGCTGGGGTGGGCACAGAGGGCAGGAGGAATGAAGGGCTGGCACAGAGCATGGCATGGCACAGCAGCTCTCCCACCAGCCCTCTGAGCTGCAGCCGTATCACTCTCCCAGCCAGGCTGACCTCAAAGTAGGGCACTGTCCCTGGGAAAATAGGTAAGACAGCAGTGCCTGCAGCACCAAGCTAACCTATTTTGCCACACGCTCTGCCATGCTGAGAGCATGAGCGGCAGCAAATTAAGCTGGAGGAGAACATGAACACTCCAGGGGATGGGGCATGACTCAACCTGGTGGCACCTGAGGGCTCAGAAGGTGCCCTGCAGTCCTTGGAGACACAGGGAAGGTCAGAAAGTGCAGCTGGGGCTTGTTGAGCCAGGCTGGTGTGTGAAGAGCAGCAGCAAAGCTGCTTGAGCAAGGTGGCAGAGGAGATGCCACCCAGTGCCAGACAGGTCCTGGCATGCTTGCAGGGACACCCACAGTGGCCCAGTGGATGACTCTGACCTCATCACGTTGCAGTTGCTCGATCCCACAGGGGCAATGTGTACGTGTCCCGTGTGGGACTTGGCCACCTGTTCCTGCCCATATGCTGGGCCCCAATGCCACCCACCACAGGGGCACAGGTGGCCGCAGGTGCTTCAATCTCTCAGTATCAATCCCCCACACACTCCTCCCCACAGTGCCCATGGCTAGAAAGGCACCCCCTGGCCCTACCTTGTCCCTGTCCCCACCTTGCTCCCATCCTCCTGTCACCTCCCAAGCCCCCAGCAGCCCCAGCAGGTTAAAGCCTTACCAGTTTTTTAAGACAAGAGTTGTTATCAGGGCAGCTATGACCATGATGAGGGACACTGTAATAGTGATGATCTGATGAACTGCCAGACCTGTGGAGGGAAAAATGAGAGGCAGTGGGCACAGGAGCCCCGGAGGATCCTGGGCAGCAGGGAGCAGAGCCCCACCACCACCACACACAGCCCCCCTCAACCACCTCCCAGCACGGGGCTGCCCACAGCCCGCGGCAGCAGCGGTGCCATCCTCCCTCCTGCATTACATAAACTCATCTCGAAGCTGCTCGTTCCTTCCCCTCTCAAGTGTGCTCCTTGTCAGGCAGCATTAGGCACGAAGAAGGGAAGAGACGTGCGGACGTCTGCCCTCCGGGATGGAAAGGGAGCCTCGGTGCAGCCCTGCGGGGGATGCGGCCGGGCCAGCGCTGCCGATAGCCACGCTCGGGGTAGGCTCCGCCGCTCCCAGTTCACCTCTCCCAGGGTATCGCTTTTTGGCTCCTGCCTCCCTCCTAATGAGCAGTTTGGAAACAAAAGCGTCTCGGCGCAGAGGCTGCTGCTGATTCCGTGCTGCTTTACAGTTGCAATTTGGTAATGAAATGATTTTGCTGGCCGCAGCCCAAGGCTGTGCCGCTCTGCACAAGCAGATGTTGCAGCTCCTGATGGCAGCGAGGTTTTAATAAATCACCGAGTGTCAGCAGGGCAGGGGAACAAGCAGCGAGACACTGAGAGGCATCTCTGCATCTGTGCAAAACATGCCCGGCACTGCCAGCTTCTGGGGCTGTCTGTGGTTGCTGCTTCCCATACGAGAGCATGCCAGTTCCCAGCAGGCTGCCACAGCCTGGCCGGAACCAGAGGTGCCTGTGGGGCTGCTCCGGCTGCAGACCCAGGAAGGAAGTGGGCAGACGGCTGTCAGCCTGCTCAGCCAGGGGTCTCAGCAGTGAACTGGCTACAGGAGCTTTTCCAGCATCCCTTCCCTGGTAAAAGTGACACGTGCCAGGCATGCCCCCTTCTCTAAGGACAGAAAACCCTCCTGGGAGAGATAGGATGGGGGTGGCATCTCATACCAGCTTGGAATGCTGCTTGCTACAGGGACTTTATGCTCCCATGGGAATGCCACCGTGGTTCTCCCACAGGAATGCCACCCAGTGACTTCCCAAGGCTCTCCCACACTACCACATTGCAGACTTGGGGCCAGGCTATGGCTCCCCATCTTTTGGCCCTGGTAGGCTGACATAGGCCTGGCAGTAGCAGGTTGAGTAATTAGGGCAGATGAGATTCATCAGCAGCATCTCCAACCATGGCTCATGCTTCCTGCTCTGCTGCTTCTCTCCAAGGACAAAAGTTTTGCTCCCTTGATGTTCATTCTCTGTCTCCCCCTGCTCATCTCCACAGCCCAGGGGGCTTTGTGTCCCTGCCCACGCTGCCGACAAGACTCATCAAGGGAGAAAAGCTGCTCCAGACTAGCCAAGGCTCCCAGGGCAGAGCTGCACCTCCTCTGTGCTCCATGCCTCCCAAGGGCTGCTTATCCCCCAGAAAGACCACAGAGAGTACATCCAGCCAGGGGAGGAGCCACATGAGGCTGCTGAGCCCCACGATGCCACTGCAGGGGAGATGGAAACTGCTAGGTGTGGGTTCACTCATCTTCTGTAGGCCCCTGCCAGCACTCAGCATCAGGAGCACAAGTGTGGGGGGCTTGAGAGGCCTCCCCTGCTTTCATCAACCCTACCAACACATGCCTCAGCACTACACCTCACCACCTCAGCGTCCTTGCTTAAGATCCACCATCATTGTCCCTGGTTGGCACTGCCCAGGCTGCAGGATCCAAGCTTCCTGATGGCTACCTCAGGAGGGAGGTGGAGATCCCTCAGGATGCTGAGATCCAGCAAATTCCAGATTTTGATCCATGACTCCAGCCCACAGAGACACCTCTTTGGAAGTACTGAGGAATGTGGCTGTGCTGCCAGGATGTGTCCCAGGCATAAGTCAGGATTGTGAGCCCTGACAGTCTGATGTCATAAACCCAAGGTCACCTTCACCCAAGATCTGATTCACCAAAACATGCCTGGTGCAAAGCACTGGGGCAGTGAGTGCTCAGGAGACTTCTCTGTCAGCCCCAGGATGCTTGGGAAGGACCAGTATGAAGGGAGGGGAGTGGTGGCACCCATCCTGGTGACCACAAAGCTCTGGAGGATGGTGGAGCAGAAGCCCTCACCCCAAAAATAAAGCAGCAGGGTGTCTGGAAGGAAGCATCCACATGGAATCTTCTAGCACTGTGCCAGTGGATACAGCATGGGGAGAGCTGGGAGAAGAGCTGGAGGAAAGAGCACTGATCCCAACTGGTGTTAAGGAGAGGACATGGTCTGGAGTGGGAGGCAGCAGCAGATGTCAGCCACACCATGGGCATCACTGGCGAAGGGGTTTTCTAGAGGAAGGACTGAGGAGAAACAGCTTCCCAAAGGCCAATGCTTCCAAAATGCCAACCCTCTGGATCCTGGCATGGTTCCATCGCCAAGCCAGCAGAAGGCAAGAGCCTACCAGAACGTGAGGACCTGAAGGATGCTGTCAATCCCCTCTAATCTGGGGTTCTTCCTCTGCTCCTCAGGGCTGCAAGATGTCATTGGACAGAAAGATAGAGGGACAGAAAGGGAGGGCTGGAGAGGAAGGAATGGTGAGTGAGGCATGGCTGCTTGCCAGCCTCCATGCCCTGGCCAAGCCGAGGCAAGGGATGGGATGTGTCAGGGTTATTTTTCTCCATCACTCCAGCACCTCATTGCCAAGGACCCATTTCCTCCATTTACTCCCAATTACACTTCAATTGGTTCCAACAGGCTGTGACAAGGCTCCTCCCGAGAACGGCTGCCACGAGCAGCTGCCAGGACAAAGCGGGTCAGAGAAGCAAATACAAGGGCTGAGAACGGTGGGGGGGGGGGGGGTGGAGAGGACCCAGCACCCACCTTCTCCACCCAGTCCCAGCTCCAGGAGGGTCCAACACCAAGAAGTAGCCATGGGAATTCATGCTCTCAAGACAGGGACCCAACACAGCTTTGCAGAACTCATCCATGCTTCTGCAGGCTGGGGTGGGCTCTAAATCATCCCCATCCATAGGGGCATGGCTCTGGGGGGGGTGGATCACCTTAGAGCCACCAAGCTCCGAGCTGTGTGGGCCGTGGGGCCCTGGGAGCTGATGGATCTGAGGAGCACAGCCAGCAGCTCCGTGCCGGGTCAGGAGCGACACCCACCCCAGCAGCATCCCGGCCGCATCCTTGGCTGCGATCTTGGAGCAGCTCCCAGTGGGCCACTGCCGAAAAAGATAAAAGGGAAGCCTCTAAAAATAAGATAAACCCAGCCCAGTGCCCGACCGCTTTGAAAGCAGGAGCGGCGCCGGCGGCAGGAGCTGCGGGGGGCTGGGAGCCGAGGCAGAGGCGGCAGGGCCAGGGGAGGACCCAGCAGTGCCATTAGTCCTGGCACTTACGTCATGGGGGAGGCAGAACAGATTGCAGGTGGCTGAGCCCGGGGAAGGATGGTAGCTCCTCGGAGCAGGACACATGGATTTAAGAAGGGCTGGATAATTTTAGACTCCAGCACATCCATACGGTGCCATATGTAGCAGCGTGGAAGGAAGCTCCTTTGCATCCATCACACATCCATTCTGCACCAGAGCCCGGGAAGGGGATGGCAAGGGGGTGGGAAAAAATTTTCCCAACACTATTAACCATGGAGGTGATGGGAAGAGGGACCTGCTGTGTAACTGGGATGATTCCTGGGCAGCCCTATGAGCAGTGCCCACCACAATTCATGGATTCATGGAATGCGTTGGGTTAGAAGAGACCTTAAAGGTCATCCAGTTCCAACCTCCTGCCATGAGCAGGGACACCTCCCACCAGCCCAGGCTGCTTAAGGCCTCATCCAGTCTGGCCTTGAACACCTCCAGGGAGGGGACATCCACAACCTACCTGGGCAACCTGTTCCAGTGTATCTCCACCCTCACTGTCCAGAATTTCTTTCTCATCTCTGGTCTCAATCTGCCTTCCTCGAGCTTCAGCTGCACCAACAGCTCTTCACCCTGACTCCACAAATGTGTCAGATCCTTTCTCCTAGGCCTTTGAAGATATATAGACAAGCACCAGAGCAAAATTCGAACAGAAATACCCAACCTGCCAGGGAAGGAGCTAATGGATGTGGCATCCTGGGCGAGAGGAGCATCCCATAAGGGACACACAGCACCAGGGGGTGAGCTAAGATGAAAGAGAGATGGCTGTGAAGAGCAAAGCATTACTTTAAACACAGCCCTAGGAGCCCAATCTGTCTGGAGGAAAAGGGACCTGGAGGAGGAAAATCAATAGCTCATAAAGCAAAATTACCCTCCTCTTCCTCCATCGTGGGAAGGCTGCTGCCCAGCACCTAACTCACAATGAAAGCTGCACCCCCAGAAGACAGGCAGCGAAGCAGCCGGGGGCAGGAATCATGGTGTCTAGGTTTGTTTGCTCACCTTCGGGGCAAAGACTGCAGCTGGCGATGCTCAGCCCCAGTGAGTGAGTTAATTACACCTTAACAAGCAGGGCAGAAAGGAGCTGCGGGAAGCGCAGGGACCGGCGTGGTACTGGGGAGGGACCCCGGGAGCTGCCGCCCCGTCCGGCCCCGGCAGCTGGAGGGGCCCCGGCTCCGCCAGCTTCCCTCTGACAAGGCTTTTACCAGGCAATTTGACGCAGTGACCATTTAACTGGAGGGTAATTACAGGAGAAGTATTTAATGGAATTGAAAGTGTGTCCAAGCCCCTGCGCTTCTGCTAGTGCAGCAGAATTTAATGTGCTCCTGCCAGCAGGGAAAGCTCTTCAAAGGCGCTCTTTGAACCCCTGGAAATGCTGAAATATTGCTGGCTTTTTCCACTCTTCTGCTGTCCCAGTACACTCTGCTTTCACACGGGGGCTTCTCATGGTGGGACCCATCCTCACCACCCTCAGCAGCCATGCACCAACACCCAAACTCAACTCCAAACTCTCCCTATCCCACAGAGAAACCCAACTCCCGCAAGAGCTCAGTGCCAGGACCTGGTTTGTTCTGTGGTAGTTTAAAGCCCATCTATTTGCCACCAAGATGAAAGTGCTGAGTTTTGGCCTTTCCAGCCACCTTTTTAAATGGCTCCCGGACAGCTCTGCATCAACAGGATTAATTCCATGATAAAATCCATTCTGGAGTGATGTTTTGCTAGCCGTGGAAGCGCGCGGTGGCAGCCAACAGGAGATATAGGCTCTTAATTAAAAACAAAGCGAACCTCCATCCCCCAAGGCCTTTATTTCCACAGCTCTGCTTAGGGAGACCATATTTTTCATTTTCCCAATAAAAACAGCTAGGAGCAGCAGCTCTTTGAAGACCCTCGTCAAGGCCTCTAAGCTGCATAAAATTAAAACAGGCCAAACAGCTCCGTTTCATTTTGGAGAGCTTGATCTTGAGTCAACGGCAGGCAAACAACCTACTCACTGGGCACCTGCTGCCTTCACCTGGGAGGATGCAGTGAAGCACCACAACCCCTTCCTACACATGGATTATTGCTTCCTTGCTCCTTTCTTCCCCCCCCCCCCCAATCAGCCTTCCCACAACTCCCAGCCTGAGCTGAAATGTCAAATCTCCTCAATAAGCCTCAACTGGGCCCCATCTAGCATCACCAGGGCAAGCTCAAGAGGCAAGTGCTGGACTGCAGCAGGTCTCCATGTGCATGGTCAGGCTTTAACACCTTTCCCTTTCAATTCTCAAGCTAAGCATCACATCCAGTTGAGGAGAGACCAGCCCAAACAGGCTCCCAGAAACCAGCATTGGAAAGAAAGTGGCCCCTGGGAGCAGCTGAAGAGCTGCTCCCAGAAACCAGCATTGGAAAGAAAGTGGCCCCTGGGAGCAGCTGAAGAGCTGCTCCCAGAAACCAGCATTGGAAAGAAAGTGGCCCCTGGGAGCAGCTGAAGAGCTGATGGAGAGGGAAATGATGAAAATGCAGATGGCAATGGTGCTGTGCCCACTTTTTCCTGCCCAAAATTACCTTCTAAGCCACTTCCACAGTGAACATCACAGCGCATGCAGAAGCCAACAACCAGCACTGCCACCATCCTGTCCTGCCAGCTGAGCACTGCAGCAGGCAGACCATCACTCTCTGTCCCCCAGCCTGATGGCTACACCACAACTTGCTGCCCACAGCAGCTGCACCAGCAATGGAGCCCTCTTGGGTGGCTCAGCAACTGTCCATGGCACCTGCTTGACTCCCTGCCTGCATTTGTGCAGGCAAAATACAACTGGAAGAGCCTGGAATGGGGAACAGCTGGGCTGATGAGCCCCACAGAGCCTCCTCAGAGCATTGGGTACCATCATATCTCCAGGCAATGTGAGATGGCAACAACCAGAGAAGACCCACTCTGCTCCAACCCAGAGAGGCTAGCAGCTGGCTGCCTGCTCTGGACATCGACTCCAGATGCCTTTGGACATAGGGACACCAATGCCAGTGGCTGCCCTCTCCAAAGTGGAGTCTTTTTGTGCAGCTCAATATCCTGTCCTCATCTCTGCCATGAGTCTCCTGCTCTGAGCAGCCAGGATGCCTCCACATCCTCCTGAGCATCACAGAGGGGCTGGGGAAAGTGCTTCAGAGGCACTGCATCTTCCCCAGCTGTCAGCAAGCCCTCCTGATCCCCCCAAGCCCCAGCCAGCCGATAAACCTACTTTCAGACAGGAAAATTCCACCCGGAGCACTGCACAGCCGCTTGGCAGCAATCAACCAGGACTGGCCGGTCCCAGGGGGGATCAGCCCAGCTTGAGCCCTGCTGCCCTTCAACAGCTTGTAAGAAAAATCATTTACCCAAACCAGGAGGGTCAGATACAGGGGAGAAGACAGGGCAGGACTCTTCTCAGAAGAGCTCATTCTAGTGCAAAGCCTCCACCGTGCCAGGAAACTGTCCTGGGGTGCTTCTCTGAGCACCTCCCTCGCCTTCAAAGCAGAGTTCAGGCAGGCAAAGCCTCTCAGTTTCCCACCTGCTAAATCAGGGCGATCGACTCCAAAGCCCAGCCCACTGAGAATTCCTCCTCCAGAAGTGAAAATGCAGCTCTTCAGCAGCAAAAACCCACCGAGGCTGCTGGAAACCTCCTGGTATCTGGGTCTGGGCTGATGAAAGGAGAGAACATCCTCTTGCTGCCACCGCTGAGGAGCAGCGCTGCCAAGAATGAAGATCCTAGAGGCTTATGCTAAAGACACTGGGACTTATCTGCTCAGGTGTTACAGTAAATATCAGCGAGCAGTAAATACTTGGGAGAGCAGCAGAGGAGAGCTGCTGGCTGGCTCAGACACACGTGGGTGCCGGCAGAGACAGCCACACGCACCGCAGCTGCTAATCCCGTGGAGAGGGCTAGTCCTGCTCCGTCGGCACTGCTCTGGCTGCAGCCACCTTCCTCCAGCCTTCAGGAAAACCACAGCCTCACAAAGGACCCTCCCGGGACAGGCAGCTGGTGGGTGCTGGCCTGGGTGATGCCATCCAGCCCCCTCGGCTCTTCTCCAGCCCCCAGCTGCGCTTGCTCCCGACGCCTTAGCAGGGCGGATCAAAGCGGCGGCTCCATCCCCACCGCCCAGGGTCTGCTTTTAAACACATTTATCTTTAATTAATTCCTTTGAAGCCTTCTGCATCTGCTATCTGCTCGCATCCAGCACCTCTTATCTCCAAGGCAGGGTCATCTCCTGGCAAATGTCTCTTTATCATTATTTTTATTCTTGATATGCTCTGGGGCAAGGATGGAGAGGGGGCAAAGAGCAGGCTGGGGCACACCATGAGCTCAGGGCTCTGGATGCTGGCAGTGGTGGGTGACCACAGATTCATAGAATGGGTTGGATTGGGAGGGACCTTAAAAATCACCCAGTTCCAACTACCTACCATGGGCAGGGACACCTCCCACTAGCCTAGACTGCTCAAGGTCCCATCCAACACTGCCTCAAACACCTCTAGAGAGGGAACATTGACAATCTCCCTGGGCTACCTGTGCCAGTGTCTCACCATGGCAGTGCCCACAGCACCACCCACAGCACTACCCATGCAGCTCCCCACCTCCACTCTGGAGCATCCTGGCATGCAAACTCATCCTCAAGAAGAGAGGTCCCCTGGGCACCGGCTCCATCCCGAGCGCAGCAACGATTGAGCTGCCATTCAGCGGCAGTGGGCACAGAGAGGCTCCTGCTTTAGACACCCCTTAGGGGTTTAATTAAAGGCAGCTTTATTCTAATAACTCTGAAAGGAGAGGCTCAGCCAGCACAGCCAGCATGATCCCTGCCTCCCCTCAACAGCCTCTCATTCAGTTTTCTCTTTTCCTCTCATTTTTTGGCTGTGCCCAGAATCCAGGAGGATGCTCTGCCATGGTGGAGGAGCTGAGCCCGCCAGGACTGCAGCCACCCTGGCCAAGGCTGCAGCCAAGGCTCTGGCCAGCCCCTGCAGCACCCTGCACTTTTAATTCTGGATCTCTTTCCCGGCCCCACCCTCATGACAGCCCCCAAAAAGGCAGCAAACTAGAGCAGAAGCATAAACTATGTGAGCATCACACATCCCCATCTGACTGCTAGAAGAACTCTGCCAGGCATTGGGCAGCAAGGGTGGCACCGGGTCAAGCAGACCTGAGCCAGGTTACCCAAAACACCCCTGACATAGCAGTACCCACCACACCATAGTGGCACCCACCACACCACAGTGGTGCCCATCACCTCACAGTGGCACCCACCACACCACAGTAGTACCTACCATGCCACAGTGGTGCCCACTGCTTCACAGCAGCACCCACCAGCCCCTCCTTTCTCTCTGGCCATCCATCACTCACCCGCCTCCTCTCCTACCTACGAGTGTTTGCTGTGCCAGGGGATGTTCTCCAGCTTGTTTTTGCAGCTGGTGACTCACGGGGACATTGTTTCTGCCTTTTTTTCTCTTGCTTTCCCAGCACAGAGGAGCAGGGCGAGAGGAAGAGCTGACAGAGCAGGACTGTGCTTATCACTCGCCTGAGCGAGCACGGCTGCCTCCGCTGCTGTGCCCCTGTGCCAAACAGCCCTCTGGTCCCCCAGCACCCTCAGCAGCAAGTCCTTTCCCTGTAGCACAGACAGGAAAGCAAGGACATGGAGGGAGGGACGTGGTGGGGAACCAGCCACCTTCACTGCTGCGAGAGCAAAGCCTGATCCAACAGCACTGAGGGTCCCCTCAGCTGAAGGAGCCCCGAGGTGGCTCTGCCAGCTCCTGGGGTGACCTCAGTTCCCTCGGGAGCTGCAGCAGGACTACCCCAATCTGCAGGGCTGCTACCAAGAGAGCTGAAGGGCCACGAGTTGTGAAGGCAACCTCCCTATCTACTTGCTCACCCACATCAGACTCCTATTGCAACGTGTGGCACCTTAGGGGATGGCAGGACAGGGCTTTGAGATGCTGGCTGAGGCAGATGAGGAGCACAGAGGAGTTACCTTATCCCAGTTTCCAGCCATATGCTCTTCCCGGCAGAGAACAAACCCTTCCAGTCACCAACGCTTATGTAAGAGAGGAGCAGGGTGTGCTGGACGTGTGGGTAGTGCCAGCAGGACCACCCATGGCACGGCCGCTGCTTCCGGGCGGCACCCACCGCTTGCTCTCAAAAGGTGGCAGCAGCCAGGAGCTCCCTGGGAGCTTAGTCCTGGCACTGGAAGGAAAAGCATATTGGAGCTCGGGCCCTTTTCAGTGTAAGGTGGACAAGCTGAGCCCAGGAAGGTCTTTCAGCCCTGAGCTGAGTTTACTGCGCCCAGCACAAAGCAGTTCGTGAGCAAACCCTGCGCTGCCGCAGGAAGCCTCTAATGAGAGCTGAGAGCAGCTGCAGCCAGCCCGGGGAGCTGCTGGAGACACCGAGGCTTGGGGCTGCTTCTCTCTGCCGAGCCACCAGACAGGGCTACCAGTTGTAGTGGCACTGACAGGACCATAGCAGCACTGGCACACTGATGGTATTGCCAGTGGGCTCACCCTCACCTAAAGGAGGCTGCCAGCTCCAAGAAATCATCGAGCAGCCACAGCATGTGCCAGAAGCCACCATCCCACGTGCTGCTCAAGGGCTGCCACAGCAATCGGCCCACCAGACCCCACACACCCAGCCTGGAGGATGTCACCAGCACTGGCCTGGGGAGATAAGGCTGAAGATGTGGTCACACAGCTCAAGCTGGCATCGATGTCAATGCTCTCTTGCTGGCTTATGCAGCTGATTCCAGCCTGTGCTCAGAGGTGTGTAGGTTGGGAGCTTTTCCCCCCACTATAAATAACTCCTCTGAGGCAGGAACACCCTACGGGTGGCTTGTGTCCTCCTGCCAAGCGGGGCAGGCTGGATAAATTAATTGGGATTAAGATTAGGCCACAAAATTCTTTTTAGATTGAAGTAGGAAATCCCTGTGGGCTAAAAGCAGTCGATGCTCAGTGAATAAATTCTGTAAACTACACGGCGGTGTCCCAGGGTTTAATACCCAGCAATAACAAATAGAATTTGAAATAAATGGGAAGCAGCTTTCCCAGCCATGTCCACGCAGCAGCCAGCACAGGGGGAAGGCATCTCCCGGTGCCGGGGCTGGGCTAGGGCTGGAGACAGCTGATGGAGAAAACACAGCGAGAGGCTGCGGAACGCCTCCGACCGCCGCGCTGAATCAGAGCTGCTGCTGCTGCTGGCCTCCAGCTGCTTGTGTTTAACAGCACAAAATCCAGCCTGGTGGGGTTGGAAGGATCCTCTGGAGATCAGCCAGTCTGACCCCCACCTCTCTGCTCCAGCAGGGGCACCCACAGCAGCTTGCCCAGGAGCACAATGGCCAGGTGGGTTTGGAATCTCTCCAGAGAAGACTCCACAACCTCTCTGGGCAGCCTTCTCCAGGCCTCCAGCACCCTCAACAACAAAGAATTTTCTGCTCTTGTGCAGATGGAACCTCCTGGGTTCTAGTTTATCTCCGCTGCCCTTTGTCCTGCCACTGGGCACCACCGGCAAGAGCCCAGCCTCATCCTCTTGCCTCCCACCCTTTAGCTCTTACTGATCATTGATCAGATCCCCTCTGGAGCTGTTCTTCTCCAGGCTTTCAGCCTTTCCTCCTCACAGAGCTGCTCCAGGCCCCTCGGCAGCTTTGCAGCCTCCACTGGACTTTCTTCGGTAGTTCCTTGTCCCTTTTCAACTGAGGAGCCCGGAACAGGTTCCCGTACTGCAGAAGTGGCCTCACTAGGGCAGAGCANGGGGTGCCCGGGGCGCCGCAGGTCCTCCCCGCTCCCCGTGCCCCACAGCGAGGCGCGGGATAGTCTGTGCCGGAGCGCCGGGCGCGGCGACAGCCTCCCGCCGGTGCCGCTGGGCGCGGGCTGGCAGCTGGCGAGGTCCATGGCTAGGTGGAACATGGCTATTAAAATCCAAGCATGGCTTCCGAGCGGGCAACCTGACCTGTGGGCAGACAGGACCTCGTTAGAAGGGCAGGGAAGCAACGCAAGGATCCCTCCCCCAAGTCCAGCCACACAAAGCAGCCGCTGGCACAGCAGGAACACGGCACCACCATCTCCCTTCAGCCAGTGTCCCATGAGATGGCATAGCAGGGTGACCTGCACCCACTCCCCACGCTCTTCTCACTGCAAACCCACCACCAGCACCACAGCAAACCAAGAGCTCCCATCAGAAACCACAACTCTGCTGCCTTCCAGCCAATCTGTGAATGACTTGAGGGTGAATGACTTGTGCCACGAAGTGCCCTTAGGGAGCAGCCAGTGCCCAATCCCAGCCCTTCTGGGTGAATTCTCTAAGGCAAATGGCACAAGTGGAGCAGCAGCAGCAAGAGCCTTTGCTCTGAGGTCTGAGTTATAGAAGCACAGAATGGTTTTGGTTGGAAGAGACCAAACTTGAGGTGGTTTCCTCTCATCCTGTCACTCATTCTTTCGGAGAAGTGACCAACCCCCAGCTAGCTCCAGCCTCCTTTCAGGGAGTTGTAGAGAATCAGGTCTCCCCTGAGCCTCCTTTTCTCCAAGCTGAACAACCCTAGGTCCCTTAGCTGCTCCTCACCAGCCCTGTCCTCTAGACCCTTCATCAGCCTTGTTGCCCTTCTCTGGACCTGCTTCAGCAACTCACAGGGGCACTGGGGAGCTTGGGGCTCCTCAGGTTTCCAGCCAAGCTATGAGCCCATGGAGGGCGTCAATCCCTCAATGTGCTGGGGCAGGAGAGTCTGTAGCCCATCTCCCATGGAGGTGGTTGTCCGTGCTGCAGTAGGAGAATCCCCTTGCAGCAAATTAGTACCCAGAGCCCAGTGTGACCTGGTGGCACTGGGACTCTCTGAGTGCTCCCTCAGCAAAGCCCCTGCCCTGGCAGGGAAGGAGGAGCAGCCTCTTTCCCTGCTTCTTGCTGTGCCAGAGGAGCTGCTGGCTCAGGATTTCAGCTCTGGCTTTGATGTAACGTGCCACCACCACGTCATGTCACATCACCTCGTCTCATGTCAAAGCTCTCTGCCTTCCTCAGCAGCACCACACCTTGCAAGGCTCAGCTCCACTCACGCCTCCTCCTCAGATGCTCCCCCACACGAAGAAGAACAGTAAGAAAATGCCTGATACACACAAAATTCTTCTTCTATTTTTTTTTCTCACCCCAGAAAAACAATAAAGAAGAAAAAAAAAAAACAAACCGAAGGAAAAAAAAAAAAAACAAAAAAAAAAAAAAACCCCCGAAGGGAAAAAAAAACCGAAGGAAAAAAAAAAAAAACAAAAAAAAAAAAAAACCCCCGAAGGGAAAAAAAAACCGAAGGAAAAAAAAAAAAAACAAAAAAAAAAAAAAACCCCCGAAGGGAAAAAAAAACCGAAGGAAAAAAAAAGAAGAAAAAGAGGAAGAAAAAAAAGAAGAAAAAAAAAAAGGAAGGAGAAAAAAATGGGAGGGGAAAAAAAATCATTAGACCAAACCCCAAAGAAATCTTTACTCCATTTTATTCAGCTTTTGCAGAAGCAAGACTTTTGTTGGCCTCAGCAGGAGTTAATTGGAGCTTTATCTGGCTAAATTGACTAATCCTCCGCAGCGCTGCGCCCCGCGCAGGCCTTGGGAGCACGACAAAATGTGCATCTGGTTGACAGGAGCGTTTGTACCCTCCCTGCATGCCTCAGCTAGATGAGCTGACCTGGATACTCCCAGCACGGGCTTGTGCTGCTCACAGGATTTCTCCTTTCTTTCCCTAATTGGGGATTTTATTTTTTTTTCCCCAGGCGTAGCAGCGTTTATTTTGGGGAGGGAAAAGGCGACGCAGGCAAAGAGCGCAGAAGGAGAAAGGCAAGAGCCAGAAACAGACAACAGCAACCAAAATAGTTCAGGCTGGAGGAGGAAGGATTTCAAGGCTTCAAAAAAAAAAAAAACCAACAACTACAAAACCAAAAAACCACCAACCACATCACAAACCACCCAAAACATGTTGGTGGGGGTTGTTTTTTGGTTAATTTAGAGGCTGGCAGAGCAGTGGCAGAGATGGGGGGCTCCACAAAGAACACCCCTACACACACACGCGCACACACACGTCCCGTGTGCTGTGCAGCTGCAGTGCCACAGGCAACAGCCCATCGAGTCAGGAGCACCCAGTGAGAGCACTCAGCACAGCTTCACCTTCGCAGCGCTCACATTCACTCCAGCAGCACCTCAGGCTCGATTTCAGCCTCTGCCTGGTTCCCCAGAACCACCCAAAATGTCTCCTCGCAGGGAGAGAGAGGTGCCAGGCACCTGGCTGGTGCTGCCCTCATCCCATGTCCCACTTCTGACACCCAAACCTCTGCCCTGCTCTCTGTGAGCAAGCAGCACTTTGATGAACAGCTGCTAAGGGAGGGAGGGGAGGATGTGCCCAGCCCAAACTGGGTGCTCACCAAACCCCAGCTGCTGCGTGGAAGCTTCTCAAAGACAAAATGCCAGCTCTTGGTACCCAGGGTTGGCAGCGCACAGGAAAAACAGATTTTTCCCCCTCTTCCTGTTTCCTCCTGCTTGCTCCTGACATTCTCAAGCTGTAGCCATGGCAGCCCCCAGCTTCTGGGGGCTTGTTCCTGAGCACTGCTGCAGGTCATGCCAGCAACTTGTGCCTGAGCATGCCAGGCAGTGCCAGGTGACACCCAAACACATCAGTGTCCCCTGCTGCTGGCATCAGCCCCCAGACCAGAGCCGGTGGTGATGGTGACACACTGGGGGACGCCCTCAGCTCAGCGCAAGGCAAGTAGAGCCCCCAGCAGCAGCCTGTCCTGCCCCAAGGACAGCGTGGGTCACCTTCTTCTCTGTGTCCCTTCTGTGATGCCAGCCAAGGAACTGTCACCCCGGGAGCTGTCACCCAGCAGTGTCCTCCCGGCCACCCGGCTGGCTGGCACGGCCCCAGGAGGTAGCTGTGGGGACGGGAGGGATGAGTGCGGGTACCTGGCGTGTTCTGCGTGGTGTGCAGGCTGTGAGGGCTCTGGAGCAGCGAGGAGCAAGTGTCCTTCAGAATAAATAGCAGCGTGTAGGAGTTGCTGTTGTCCTGGCAACGCAGCGATGTGCTCGGCGCGGGATGCGGCAGTGCCCGGCGGGGCCGGTGGCAACCAGGGACCCCAGGTTCGGCCGCACCACCACCCTTCCCTCCCTGGCACCCTTCCTGCTCCCCCCAGTGCCAGCTGAGCACCCTGCCACAGAGGGCAGCGAGAGAGGCGCATCGCAGAGGGACATGTCCCTGGAGGTCACAGAATCAGAGATTTGGTTGGGTTGAAGAAGGCCTCTGAGATCATTGAGGCCAAATAACAACCCAGTGCCACCATGGCTGCCCAACCATGTCCCTAGGTACCATGTCCCCAGGTTTCTTGAACACCTCCAGGGATGGGACTCCACCACCTGCCTGGGCAGCCTGTTCCAATCTCTGACCACTCTTGCAGCAAAGAAATGTTGCCTCATCTCCAACCTAACCCTCCCCTGGCACACTTTCAGGCCATTTCCTCTCCTTCTATCATCTAAGACTAGGGAAAAGAAACCAAAACCTCACCTCACTGCAGCCTCCTCTCAGGGGGCTGCAGAGGGCAATGAGGTCTCCCCCTCAGCCTCCTCTTCACCAGGCTCAACACCTCCAGCTCCCTCAGCCGCACCTCACCAGCCCTGTTCTCCAGACCCTTCCCCAGCTTTAGTACTCTTCTCTGGAAGCTTGCCCCATGAAATCCTGCTGCTCCCCACATGCCAGTGACCCCCCGAACCTCCACCTCCCCAGCACCACCATTTTTCCCTTGCAAGGGGGGATTGGGAGTGTGGGCAGCTTTGTTATCTCTTTTCCCATCTCGGAGGGGATTGGGGACATGACCCCAAACACTTCTCAAACTCCAGGAAAAAATCAACAGAACTCCAAAACTGGGTTAAAAAAGAAGGCAGCAGCAGGAGCCTGGAGATGAAATCCCTTCTCAACTCCCTCATCTGAAGCCTTTGCTCCCGTGAACCACAAATCCACTCCTGCAGTTAATGGATGGAGAGGCACAGCCAGGGAACCTCCACTAAATATTTACCTGCACCTCGTGGGAAGCACAAGAGCAGATTCCAAGGAAATTGCTCGGATAATTACCAGGATCATGAAGGTTGAGCACTCCTGAGGTGCTCTGCTGAGCCCAGCTGAGCCAAGCTCTGAGTCAAAGATGCTGCAGGAATGGGAGCTGAAGATGTTTCCCACCAAACCTGACAACTTTCAGAACCCTCCCCTGTACAAAACCCTTCTCGAACCCTTCCAGATGCAGCTGTTTAGAGGAGGAAAGTTGGCACTTAAGAGGGAGATTAATTCCCAGGAGGCTGGAGGATGTGAGCTCGCATTGCCCTGTGCTGGTTGGGAAGAGGCTGCTGAGGCTGGCACAGAGATGCTGCCCAGCTCCTCTGGCCTCACCAATCCCATGGGCAGCAGCAACATAGCTCTTGCCACCAAGCCCAAGCACCTTGAGCTCCTTCTTGCCAGGAAAGGCAGGATGATGAAACTTCTCCCACCCCAAACAAGAAGAGAAAAACGAGACAGTGGGGCAGACTGGAAACATTTCTGCTCTCCTCCCAGGGACCTTCAGAGGATGGTGGCACCCCCAAAGAAACCCCAAAGCTGCAGGCAGGAGCAGGTGAATCCAAGGGCTGAAAAAACAGCTGCCCAGAAACCCCTGACTGCTGATCTGCCCCAGCAAGGACCTGGGGCCATGACCGTGGAGTGGCTCTGACCAAGTGGAAAGCTCAGCCCGTGGGCAGCCTGCTCAGGTCCCACCTCCCTGCAGCCTCCAAAGGCTCACCGGGGCATGAATGCCAGCGCAGCCCCAGGCAGAGGCACCTGGCACCTGGTTGTGTCCCTTCCAAAAGGTCCTCATCTGCTCTCCAGCACCAGCCCCTTTCTCCGGCGGCTGCGGAGACACTTCACAGGCAGTGCTAAATGCAGAATAGGCTGATTTTGAATGCAGAATTATACAAATGGAGCCATTCTTCCATCCCATGCCTCCTCTTAGGTAATCTATTGGTATTGCACAGGGAAGCAAGGTTATGTCCTTGCTGGGATGATTTACGGACCCGGAGCGTTTCCTATCTCCAGCCAGCCAGGGACAGCAGCAGCCCTGCGAGCGCCCTGCTGCGAGCAGCAGCCGTGGCCACACTCGCTCAGCCCAGGCACGGCAAGCTCCAGGAAAAGCCTCCCTGGCAGCCTGGCTGCAGGTCCTGCACAGGTTACAGGGAGTACCACATGGTGTGAGGGCAGCTGCAGGAGCTGGCTGCAGGAGAAAGCCGTTGTGTGACTTTCCCGCTGGAGCCAGAGGAAGAGGGGAAGGGTTTAGCGGTGGTAGAACCTTGGCCCGGACTCGCACGTCCTCGCCGAGGTGGGGACTGCAGACCTGCCGCAGCCGTCCTCCTTCCCCTCCTCCTCTCCCCTCTCCTTTCCAGCCCCGCGTCCCTGTACAGCGATGATCCCTGCAGTGCAGCCACTGTCCTCTGCTGTAACACCACGGCCATTGCCATAGAAATCCAGCACTGCCAGAGCATCACCAGGGCATCACCATTGCACTCTGTGGTGGAACCTTTGGAGGAAAGAACTGCACACTTCCAAGCAAGGATGCCATAGACCAGTGCCAATCAGCACCTGGGAAGTTACACCACAGCAGCAAGGGGTTGATCTTTAAGGTCCTTTCCAACTCAAACCATTCTATGCTATGATCAAGAGGAGAATCTCAGGACCATCCAGCACAGCACTCATCGTGTCCTGCGCTACTTCCTGAGGGACCACAGGCACCATCCACCCAAGCACCTCTCTCCTAGGCTCCAGGACAGGCTGCTCTGGACCCAGACTCAAGGGGAGCTGGGAAGTGACTCCTCATTGCACTGTCTGCAGCCACAACTCCTTCCAAGATGATTATAAATTTGCAGAAATATGTCTGCCAAGCTCTTTAGAGCCAGCACTGGGAATTAAGGCACAAAAGCTGACACAGGGAAGCACCTGGGTAAATGAAATGTGCCACATCACTACCTGTGTATATTACAGAGCTGAGCTCCAGGATTACCTGCTAATAAAAGTGATATTTAAAACAAGTCCTAAGTTCCTCTGCTCTCCCCCTTCTCCCCACAAGTAATTAAACCAACACCACTTCCCATGGCAAAGGGGATGGGATTTATCACAGAGGAAAATCAACAGAGGGTGAAATAGGCTGGAGCCTTACCACCAGGTTTCCACGGGCAGCAAATTTGTGCCCATTTCCCTGGGAAAAACAGGGCAGAAAGAGGCTGAAGACAGCAAGTCCTGCCCAGGATGGAAATACGGGATAGAGGCACCGGATCCATCCCTGCCTGCAGTGGGAGAGGGGGGCAGGAGGGTGGCCGAGGGGAGTTGCTCGCTGTTCTGCCTCTGTCTTGAGCTCAGCCAGCTGCGAATAAACAATTTTACCATCTGAATAGCCGCGAGTGCGGAAGGCATCATTAACACCCAGGGCACCGCCAATGTGCTGATGCGGGAGGAGCGGCCCTGCCAAGGCTGTCAGAGAGCGGAGCTGGCGCAGCGGTGGCACGGCTGCGCTCGCCGACCGGGGCTGTCCTTCGCCACGGGCAGAGGAAGGGCAAAGCCCCGGGTGCAGCAGCCCGGGGCTGATGCTGGAGCCCTCTGAGGCTGGAGCCTACTACAGACACCAGCACCCACCTCGGATGCTGGAGCCCACTACAGGCACCGGCACCCACCTCGGATGCTGGAGCCCACTACAGGCACCGGCACCCACCTCGGGTGCTGGAGCCCACTACAGGCACTGGCACCCACCTCGGGTGCTGGAGCCCACTACAGGCACTGGCACCCACCTCGGGGGCTGGAGCCCACCAGTGCATCCCATGCCACAAGGTGCAGCAAGGTCTTGCGGAGCATGATAGGAATGAGAGAAAAAGTGAGAAAGCATTGAAAATTGGCACACCTGGCATCACTGCTCAGACAAAAGCAGGTTTGCTCCATGTGCCTGGTGGCTGCTAAAGCTGAGCCAACCTCTAACCCCTGCTCTCCACTTCATTTCACGTTCTCAAAGATTTTAAAGGATGCCAATAGGACTGAGAGGTGCCCAGCACCTGCAGCTGGCCTGAGGATGGGTGCGAGACCTCACCTAAGGCAGCGAGCAGGTGAACATGACCCAGGATCCCCAGTCTAGCTCCACTCACTCCAAAAGGTACAAACTGTCTCCTTGGGCTCCCAGGATTCTCTCAGGTAGGATCTGAGAAGCACCAGAGGCCGGAAGCCCAGAAGCCATCCTGTGCCTTCAGACAGAGCAGCATCTTCAACACATTCCTGCACAAACCCAGTACTCAGCAATTCAGCTGCTGCTGCTGCTCCAGCAGAAAGGTCCAGGCGTGGCCCAGCCCTCCCAGTAAGACAGAATCACAGAATGCATCGGGTTGGAAAGGACCCTCAAAGGGCTTCTTGTCCCTGCTCACTGCACGGGGGGATGAACAAGACCCTTGCTGCGGTTTCAGCTGCCAAATGTTGAGAGGTGGGCTCTGGGTAAGTCAGCTTCAGCTGGGGGCAGGGGGTGGTGGCCCCACTGCCCCCCGCCCCAGCCAGGTGACAAACCACCTCGAGCACCTGCCCAGCAGAGATGGAAGTCTGGGGTATCCCAGAGCTCATGGGCACACCCCCCCAGCATGGCTGCTGCCAGCCCAGCCGGCAAACACTGCGGGCATTAAGCGCGACGGGGCCAGACACTGCAGCCTTCATCCCCCCGTCGGGAGGAACACTCGGCTTTTGTCCCGCCCGGACAAAGGGGCTTTGTGAGTGCTGGCTTCCCAGCCCAAACCTGCACCTGGCACCCACTCATCCTGCTCATCCCCCCCTCAAATCCAGCCCCAGCACCGGGGAGCAGGCAGCAGGCAGAGCTTCAGCTCAGACACAACTCTCTGGGAAGTTTCCTCTCAGATTTACAGATCCACCAAAAATTGTGTCCAAGAGTCACAGCCTTGAGCTCCCTTCTGGGTGATATTGAAACAATCCCCAGAAACCTGAGGAAATTTGGGGCTTGTCCTCTTATTTTGGCTTCTATCTAAACCTCCTTGTGCATTCCACCACCTTGTGTGCACCACAAAACTGCTTCCTAGTCTTTGCTTCCTAACTTCTATCCAGGAGGTCCCCAGGTGCCTGGGACCACCCTACCCTCTCCCATCACCATCATGAGAGAGGAAGAAACCTCCTGCTTTCACCAAATTCTGCTCTGCTGAAGGGAGGGGCCCATGCCACATGTCTGAGCACAGCAAATCCAGAAGCTTAGGATCATCCCTAATGCTACATGGAGTAAATAAGTCGGTGGGTTGGTTTAGCAGCTCCCCGGTGCAGATCCAGGTCTGCTTCCCCCAGAGCCACAAACAAAGTTGCTGCTCATTTCCCAGCTTTGCTCCTGCCACATTCCACCCCCTGCAGCATCAGCTGGAGGACAGAGCTGGACAGTCAGGCCATGACTATGACATGATGAGCAGGGCTCAGAGCCTGAGCACTGTGGGATGGGATGGGCTGAACAAGGCTGTCCCGGACAAGATCACAAAAATCCTGTCTGAGCCCAGGCTGCAGCAGAAGCCTTACAAGGAGTTTTCCTCCCCTAAACCCATAGCCACCATTCCACGGTGATTTGAAGACTCTTTCAGCCTTCCAGCTCTGAAGGGACCCATGGAGAGGAAGACCACGGTCCCAGCTGCTCCTCACACCACCTTGGCACCCCGTAGCTTCCCGGGTGGATAACCTCAGTGCTTATCTTGGTGCTGAATGAAGGAGCTGAGGCAATGCCAGCGGCAGGAGCTGCTTTGATCTCAAAGCCTCAGATAAAGTTCACTCAGAAGGCGGAGAGCAGAGGCTTAACGAGCTTCAAAACAGAGTAATTAAAGCTGGTTCAGTGGAACACAGCATCTGAGTCCACTGCTCTGCCTGAGATACCCACATCCCTGGGAATACCACTATGGGAAAGATACAAGGAAGAGAAACCTCTTCCAATGGGAATTTTAATGACCAGCTTTGCCAGGAGCAAAGACAAGCACTGAGCCCATGGTGCCCAGATGAGCAGGAGAGGGCCCAGCTGTCCCCTTCCCATACACAGTCCCCTGGGAAATCCAAGAGAGAGGCTTGGATCTTAACCTCACCACAGTGGTCTCCCCAGGGCTGCTCTCAGTTCTCATCAGGGCAACTGAGATCCAGCCCTGGCTTTCTCCCAAGAGGACCCTGGCAGCCCAGGGATGCTCAGCCTGCCCTGAAGCCTCAGTGGCTGAGCACAGGAACCAACCCAGGGAAAGCACAAAGAGCTTCCAAATGTCAGTGATTCTTGGAGAAATGGAGAAGATGAGGGAAATAAAGGCTCTGAAAGCAGACAGACAGACAAATGGACATCTAGGCAGATGGACAGCTAGGCAGAAAGCTTTTATGGAGCAGGAAATAGAATAAAAAAACATCAGAAGCAACAGAGTGCTCTTTGAAGGTGTGAAACACCAACAGGAGCAAGCCCAGACATGAGAGCTGGGATGAGGGAGGGGAGTGCAGCATGAGGATGGCATCTCCTGGTCAAGGCTCCAGTGTGGTGCTGGGGAGCTCCTGCCCCCTCCCAGCTCCCCATCCACTTTCTACTGCTGAAGAAAGCTCAAGGCTCAGCACATGTCATGGAGGAAAGAGAACAGCCCTTTACTCCCTCTTTACTCTGCTCTCGTCAGACCCCGCTTTGAGTCCTGTGTGCAGTTCTGGAGCCCCCAGTACAGGAAGGACATGGAACTGTTTGAGCCAGTCTGGAGGAGGTCACAAAGATGCTCAGAGGGCTGCAGCAGCTCTGCTATGAGGCCCGGCTATGAGAGTTGGGGTCCTTCAGCCTGGAGAGGAGAAGGCTTCAAGGAGATCTTCCCATATCTGAAGGGGGCTACAGGAAGGCTGGGGAGGGACTATTTACAAGGTCTTGCAATGACAGGACAAGGGGCAACGGGTTTAAACTGGCAGAGGGGAGATTGAAACCGGATGTTAGGAAGAAGTTGGTTGCAGTGAGGGTGGTGAGACACTGGCACAGGTTGCCCAGGGAGGTTGTGGCTGCTCCCTTCTTGAAGGTGTTCAAGGCCAGGTTGGATGAGGCCTTGAGTGACCTGTTCTAGTGGGAGGTGTCCCTGCTTGTGGCAGGGGGTTGGAACTAGATGATCTTTGAGGTCCCTTCCAACCTTACCATTCTATGATCCTAAAACAGTGGGGAAAAAAAAGAAAGAAAAGAAGAAAAAAAAAAAAAAGCCAGAGCAAGAGAGAGAGAGAGAATAAAATCCAGGGAGAAGACTTCAAGCAGAGGCTGAAATCCCCTTTCAGCACCAAGCAATCTCTTTTCCACAGAGTAACTTGCTCCTGGCCACGGCCACCTCAGCACACAGCCAGCTGCGGGCAGCTCGCAGGCCTCCCCGCTCTGGATCAAGGTGAGTGTGAGTCACTGCGAGTGCCAGAAACACGGTGCTGTTTGTGGGCACACACCCCCCGCAGCCTAATTGCCCGTGAGTCAGAGACTGCTCTGCTTGGCATCTCCTTACAGAGAGAAGAAACCATCCCCGTGCCCTTCGCAAAGAGATTCTGCTTTACCCAGCGCCCGCTCCAGCGCCAGCCCAGTTCTCTGCTCACCGCCTGGCGCTGACAGGAGCCCTCCAGCATCCCTGGCTGCTTCCTGCAGACCTCTCCAGTTTATCCCAACTCCTGTGGCACCTCAGCTTCCTGCTCACACCACCCCCGCCAGGTCCATGTGCCAGCAGCTGTGCACTGTGTGGGTCCAGATGTCCCAAAGGACAAAAATGGAGGAATGTGGAATCATTGCCCCAGTAGCTGCCCAAGCAGAACATCCCCAGGGAACTTGCCCATAAGAAGTATTTCCATCCTCATCCATCAATATTAGCAAAACTGAAATCCATCACTTTGATAAGAACCCAGAATACATCTTGAACACAGCACATCAGAGGGTGCTGAAGGAGCAGAGCCTCTTAGGAGGCCACGAAACAAGGTTATAGAATAATACAATGGTAAGGGTTGGAAGGGACCTCCAGAGGTCGAGTCCAACCCCACTGCCAGAGCAGAGTCACCCAGAGCAGGTCACACAGGAACACATCCAGATGGGTCTTGAAAAGTCTCCAAAGAAGGACACTCCAGAACCTCTCTGGGCAGCCTGCTCCAGGGCTCTACCACACTCACACCAAAGATGTTTTTGCCCACGCTGAGGTGGAACTTCCTAAGTTCCAGTTTCTATCCATTGCCTCTTGTCCTATCCTAGGACATCACTGAAGAGAGGAAAGAGACAAGCAACAAAAGATGAAGAAATGAGTAACTCATCTTCATCCTGCCCGGAAGAAACTCCATCAGCAAGCCCCCAGGAGGCCACCACTTGTAGCAGATGAGTTCAGCTGAGCCGGCAGCGCTTTCCCTGCGCTACACCCAGGCGAGCTGCAGCTCCTGCCAGGGAGAGCGGAGCTCCGGCGTGTCCCGGTGGGACTCGTGGCCACGTGGCCTCCTCTGCCGGCATTAATCACGCAGCTGTCGGTGGGGACTTAAGTGGATGTCCTAATCCATGTCAATTAACAGACGCCTCATTACTCCAGTCCTGCAGACGGAGATGCGATCGCGGGAGCAGGCTGGGGTCAGGTGCGGGGCTCTGGCAATTACAGGAGCGCGGCCCGGGGGATGCGGCCGGAACCTGGCTGCAAAACCCCGGGAAGGGGCGGGGGGAAAACCTGAGCTCCCTTCGACCTTCTCACGTCTTCAGCCTGAATGACAAGCTGTCAAATGGCAGCAGCAATTAGTGCTATTCGCTCGTGAGGGAGCCTCAGATGCTGCCTGCCGAGCCCTCAGACTCCCACACCGAAGCCACCCAAGCTCTGCGCAGTCCCCGAGCCGGTGTCACGCAGCCACAATTCCTATTTATGGAGCCATAAAGCATGGCTGGAGCAGGTGTCACAGGGAGCTCCTCCTCGACATCCTGGGATGCTGCAGAAAGGGAGGTGCAGATAAAGCACGGTATGGATGGGAGTGACCTGTCCCCGTGAGGTCATAGAACCATAGAATTGTCTGGGTTAGAGAAGCCCTCTGAGATCATCCAGGCCAGCCATCAACCCAGCACCACTGTGGCCACCAAACCATGTCCCCAGGTAACATGGCCAAACATCTCTTGAACACCTTCAGGGATGGGGACTCCACCACCTTGCTGGGCAGCCTGTTCCAATCCCTGACCGCTCTTGTAGCAAAAAACTTTTCCTCATCTCCAACCTAACCCTCCCCTGTCACAATTTCAGGCCATTTTCTCTCCTTCTATCACCTGAGACTAGGGTAAAGAAACCCATCCCGCCTTGGAGTATTGGTGAACTCCACAAAACCCCTTCCCTGCAGGGAAGCCAAGGAGCTGACAACACACCCAGCCCAGCCAGGCAGCAGAGAGCTTCACTGCTCCCACTTTACTGCTTTACAGCTATCAAGCCTCATCCCGTGGGCTCAGAGCAGATCCACCTCTCTTCACTGCCAACCATCTCTGTAGGGAACTGGAGTTGAAGCTCTCATTGCCCACTCCAGCTAGAGCTTCCTTCTTGCCAATGGCTTTTGCTCCCCAGAGCACCATGCCAAACTGGGCAAGGTGGAGGCTACTGCAAGGGCATGGATAATATCACTGATGGGGACACACCAGTGGCCACCAGCAGAAGGGACCCAGTGGTGCTGGGGATGCAACAGCCCTTCCATGAGAGCAGAACTGCTGAGATAGACCTTCAGAGCAAACTGCGCCAGGCATCATAAATCATGGCGTGTTAAAGCAGATCTCCTGCCCACACATCTTTTCCAAGTCACAATGAGACATCTTGCAGCTCACAGTTGAGGATGAACACTTTATGAATGATGAGTTTTATTCTTTTACATATAGATTTTTTTTTTTTTCCCCTCTTCAAAGTCCATTTAATCTCTCCAGGGCAGCAGCAAAGCTGGCGAGTGGGGAATTCTCTGCTCCTGAGTTTAGAGGGAGGCCTGGCCCAAAGGTGCTCTGTAGTCTTGGAGAGAAAACCAGAGCATGGCTCAAAGGCCTTGCCTGGGTTGTCTGACTAACTGCTCTACCAGGAAGGACCTCAGCTGAGTCCCTGGAAGGTGCTTCAGCCTCCTGCCCTGGGTGCTGACCATCCAACTGCTCATCCACCTCCATCCAAGCTGGATTTCATTTCCATTTACCCCTGTTACTTGCTACCAGAAGGGCAAATCACTCAGCAGTGCTGAGGAGACACCACCACTACAGGTCTCCATCCTGCTCTATGAGCATCTATGCCCATCAGCCCTGACCCTAGTGAGAGCTCCACTGAGGCATCGCCTGGCCCTGCTTCTCCTTCAGCTCAAAAGACTCATGCAGGAAGCACCAGAGAGAGACAAAGCCACACCAGAAAGGTGACCTGGACCATGCTGTGTCCCCTAGTGTGGCGCCCTCCACGCAGAGCCACCCAATGCTGTGCTGGAAGGAGGCTTCAGTGCAGCTTCTACCCCTAGAGCTGCTGAGGCCAGAGAAAGGGATTGATAAACCCTGAGAGCAGCAGCAGTTCAGTGGCAGCCAAAACCTCATTTCATGAGGATTCCTCATAAAACCAAATTAATGTTGAAGGATGAAGGCAGGTAAACCTCCCACAGTTAAGTTCAGGCCACAGAGATTCAGTTTAAATCTCCCAGCAGTTCTGACTTAATCGATGCATTTCAAAGTGAAATTAGATGAAGTACATCTCCATCACAGGAAATTATGTAAGCTATCAAAGTCTGGAGGAGCAGGTCCTGGGAAGAAGAGCCACAGGAAATATTCATATCTATGCAAATGGCATTTGCAAGGAGGTTGCTCAGGTCCAGAGTTTTACGTTATTCCAGTCAAATAAATTCATGTGCCCAAGGATAGAAAGGGCCCAAGGAACAGCTTCAGGAGCATCCCCCACAAAACCCACACCAGTCATCAGGTCACTGGGCTTGGTTGGGAAACCACCTCCCAGCAGGACCATCCAGCATGGGAAGGAAGGTTGGAAAGAAGGAAAGACCTCAAATACCTTTGTTTTAAATAAGGGAGTGAAAGCACCAATGAGGCTGCTCCCCTGTCCTTGCAGATCCTACTCAACACACTTGGCTTCCAAGAGTTATCCCACTGGAAGAGTTGTGGTCTCAAACCCAATCCCAGTTGGGCCCTAACTGCTGTAACTCACTTCATCATCATCATCTCTTAATGAGAACAAGAGGTAGGGCAGTGTGGAACCACTCCTGGCTCAGCAAGGTGATTTCTCTACCCTCTGCTGCCAGCCCTCACCACGGCTGAGGAAGGAGGGAAGGTAGGAACACGGTTACAGGGCCACCTGGAGAGCTGCTCTGCACCTCAACGTGGTTCCCTGTGACAGGTTGAGAAGAGGCAGGAGCAAAGTCACAATCACAGGATGACAGGATGCCAGGCTGGATGGAAGGCACCTCGAGGATCACCTGCTCCAACCTTTCTAGGTACTAGAGAGCTGAAACGAGTTGGCCCAGCAGCCTGCCAAACTGTCTGAAAACTGCCCAGTGCAGGGGAATCCACTGCTTCCACTTCCAGTGTCTCTTCCCACAGGGAAACATTTTCTTCTGGAGGCCAATGGGAATCTCCTGAGCAGTAACTTTTTCCTGTCACCCTTTGTCCTTTCCACCAGTCTCCTTGTGAAAAGGGAGTCTCCATCCTCCTGGCGACCACCCTTTATGTACTGGTCCACGGCAACAAGGTCTCCCCTAAGCCTCCTCCCCAGCACCACCAGCACTCCTGGTTTCCAGCTGATGACTTGCACAGGGCAAACCACAGAGCAGCCGGGCCAGCATATGCTGGCAACATGGGGCAGCCCCCATAGCAGCCAGGGCGAGCAGCAGCTCTGCCTCTGCTGCCATCCATCACGCCCCGCCAGAGATGCCACCAAGGCAACGTGGCAGTGTTATTACAACAATTATTCATGCTCTGAGGGAGAGGCTGCTAAAGACCAGCACCGCTCCCCTCGCCTCGGCTGTGAAATTGTTGCCTGTGAGGAGGTAGGAAGCGCCGCAGCAAAGTGCAGTTTATTCAAGCATTATTGTGGCTGTTAAGTATCATAGCTGGTGACACCAGATGAATTTCGGTGGCAATCAATTCACCCGGGAGCAGCCGGCTCAGCCCCTGCCTGGATGCGGGATGAGTAAGGACTCCTCAGCGGAGGCCATTAACTCCCACTGCTCGCTGCTCTCATTACTTCCCAGACTGCAAGGCTTGCATCTTTGACGAGCGGCTGCATCTACATTTGACAGCGTGAACTTGACGAGAGAAATTCATGGAAAAACGTTTCTGCTTTGGCAGGAACTCCAGGGCCCATAAAGTTTGCTCGGTGCCAATGCGCAGGGTTGTCTGCTCTTAATGAGTTGCTTTACACAAATCGGGCAGAAATTTGCAAATCGCTGCTTCTACTCATACTGCAAATCACTTCGCAGCTAAATGCTGTGAAAAACCACGGCAGATTGGGTAAAATATCACATTTGTAGCTATGCAAGGGAAGTCCTCAGCCAGAGCTGGAAGCCCGGCAGACGGCACGCTGCAGAAAGCTGCCGTGCCCTTACCGACGGGCACAGGCATGGGCACTGGTGTGGGCATAGGCGTGCACCCATGTGTGTGTGCCCGTTCTGGAGGCAATGGAGAAGTTGCTGTCCCGTCCCCCCAGAAACAGACCTTTGCCCTGCAGCACCCACATTTGCATCCCTGGGACCTCACGGCGGGGTCAGCACTGCCCGGCCCCGCTCCTTGTGATGGTCAGAGGCAGAGGAGCGTGAAGCTCCCCCGCAGAAAGCCAGGGCAGAGGAATTCTGAGCCATGCAGGTTTGCAAGTCTCGCTCTCCCCTGCACGCAAGGTCACGGAGCTGCTGCTGCCCGGGGCCAAAGGAATCCGTCTTGAAAGGAGCAGGAAGGTACCACATCCTCGCGGCTGCCAGCAGCTCCAGGCAGAGGCTGTGCGGGGTGAAACGGGAGCTGGAAAGGTCTTCTGTTTCTCTTGGAGCTATTTTTCTAGCAGTCTTCAAGAAAATGAGGGGAAACGACATGGGAAATGTCAGAAATAAAGCCAGAAGCAATTAGAGTTAGAGAGAAGTGAGAGCAGCAGGCACGATTAGCAGTGAAGTTATCTCTTATTAAAAATAAAATGTGGAGGGACTGGAGGCTGATGAGGTGGTAGAGAGGAGAGCCTGACACAGAGGATCTAGGGTAGACAGCAAAGAAATTCGCCAGGCAAATCGAGGAGAGAAGCGAGCGGAAGGTTCCTGTTTTCATTGCTAAACTCCTCACAAAAATAAGAAAGCAGAGGGCGTCCTCTGGTTCCACCATCCCCGGCTTGTGCCGGCTCCAGCCTCAGCACGCAGCCCTCTCCCGCTCCACCGGGCTCTGCCCTGCCACGGCGCACATCCAGATGCCAGGCACCCCCGAGCCCAGCTCGGGGACTTTCACTAGGAGTAATCCCTAAGGTCACTACATCGCCGCAGACTCCCTGGAGACTCTGCCCTTCCCACCTCGCAGCAGCACACCCTCGGCAGACAGACGGACGCCGCCGGTGGCAGTACGAAGGTGCCCGTGTGCCCGGGCATCGGCCGGGGGCAAAGGGATGTGGCTGAGGGCATCAGAAACTCTCTTCCCACGTGCCTCTGGAACACGCGAGTGGGAAACAAAAGCAGAGGGCCTCCCCCAGATCCTCGGCACAGACAAAACCTCTGCTCCAGTCACAACACCCAGGACTCCAGCCACAGCTGAGGCAGAGGGACAAAGCCTCAGGCAGAGGGACAAAGCCTCGGACACTCCAAAGGCAAGGGACAAAGGCCTCTCTCATCACCCGCATCCCACCCNGGGGGGGGGGGGGAAGGGGGGCGCCCTGCCTGCTTCCCCTCCTCCTGCACCCCCAAAACCAGCAGCCATGTTCTGCCTGAGCAGGGGGAGCGGATCCGCACCCAGTGCTCACCCTACAGCTATTCGGGGTGCCAGGTCCTGCTCCCTGGGGAGTGGTCACAGGGCCCAACGTGAGCTGTGGGAGTGGAACCATATGGGAACACCTTGTTGAGGGACCCCTCCCCTCGGGACCCTTTTCTGCAGCTGCTAGGCTCTTGGCACGGCTGGAAAACACAAGGATGCTCTTTCCATGGAGGGGAGGCTTGAGGCTGGCAGTGGGGCTTGAGTCCAGCCCCACACGGTGAGGTCGGACCCCAGCCCCACACGAACCCCTCACCAGCTCAAAACCAGGACTTTTTCAACACAAAACGGGCTTGGGGAAGGGGAAGCGGCACGGGGGGCGAATCTCACAGCAGTGTGGGTTTTTTTTTCTCATGATCTCACTTGTTTAACACGCTGCTGCTGTAGGCTAATCCCACCGGGAGGGCTCAGCCCCCACCCCCGGGGGCTGCTGCGGCTTGGGGGAAGCGCTGGGGGGCTGCCGGCGCTCCCCGGGCTCAGCACCGGGGAAATAACAAGATTTGGGCTCAGATGACTTCGCCGCGGTAATGAAAACGCGTTACATAACACTTTGCCTCCGTCTCCTCCGCTTTGCAATTCCCGATTAATCTTCCCAACACATCCCCCCTTGTCGCACATGCCCCGGCAGCCGCCTTCCCCCGACCAGCGCCCGCTGCGGGAGGACGCGGGACCCATCCCGACAGCGTGCGGGGACCGGCCGGCAACGGGAGCCGGAGCCTCGGTTGCCGGGGCAGGGCGGCAGAGCGCGGCTGGGGCAGCGGGACAAGCATCTCCCCGCCGGGAACTGGCACCAACCACGTCCCCCGCAAGCCCCGGGAGCCGCCGGGCTGCACAGCGTCGCGCCCCGCTCCACCCCGCTTCCACAAGTTCATCCTCCAACTCCCGAGCCCCAGGGCAGCTTCCGCGGGGTTCCGCGCCCCGGCCCTACCTGCTTCCCGGGAGCCGTCGCATCCACATCGTCACGTCTCCCGGCCCGGCGCGGCGGGGCTCACCGCCTCAGCGCTCCATGCGGGCACCCCGCTCCGCGCCCGCGGGCAGCGGCGGGGCAGGCGGCGGGCAGCGGGGCGGGCATTGCCCGGGAACCGACGCTCAGGCTGCTCCGGTTCTTCAGCGCCAGCGGAGCAGCGGAGGCTGCTGCGCACTCGCGGAGGCTGCGCGCCCCATAAGCGGCCGGGGGGAGGCTTGGCTAGGCTCGGTTCGGTACAGCTCGGCACGGCTCAGCTCGGCACGGCTTGGCTGGGCGCGTCCGCGTCTGTGCGCGCACCCGCGGGGCGGGGGCGGGGGGCCGCGGCTCGGGGAAGTTGCGCGGGGAGGAGGCGGGGGCGGATCCGCTCCGCGGCCGGGGCGGACCCGGGGATGGAGCCGGTGGGCCGGGCGGGCAGGTCCCGCCGGGAAGGGAGGAGAGAGACCCGCCGGGAAACGGCCGCCAGCTCCCCAGGACGGCAGCAACTTGCACCGAGCACCGGATCGCTCCTTTGCCCCGGGCGCGGCGGGTGGCACCGGGGGCAACGGCTTCCGAGGACCCGCCTAGTCAGATGCGGTTCAGCGATCGGGGATTTGGGGGTCACTGCACCAAGTTCCATCCCCCGAGCGGCTGGTGCGCCCGGCACGGCGTATCCATCTCCCGCTCCGGGCAGCGGCCCCGGCACAACCGGAGAGGGGGCTGTGTGTACAAGCCGGGCTTTGGAAGCCCCGGAACGCAGAGCTCCTTAGCCCGGAGGGGCGATGAGCCCTGTCCCCGGAGGAAGCCCCGATGCTCGGTACCGGTGCCCGGGAGCGGTCCGGGCTGAAGCGGGCTCCACCCGCCGGCCGTGCGAGCAGGCGCAGGCGGCACGGGAGTGCCGTGCCCAGCATCCTGCATCCCACCGAAAACACTCGTGGAGTTCCCACTCCTGACATCCCGCGCAGCTCATCTGCTGTGAAAATGTGGAGCAGCAAGCGCTGATCTTCTGCTGATTCCCCCGGCAGCCTCTTCCTCCTCCTCCTCCTCCTCAGGCTCCTGCATCGTAGATTCGCAGCAGCTGCTGCCACCAAATTTCGTTCTGCTAAAGTTGGTGCCTTTTTTTTTTTGTTCTTCTCTGTGCTCGTTAAAAGAGCTCAAAGGGGACAAGTGAACGTGCGGGGACAGGCTGTGGTTGTCCTAGGAGGTGCTTCATCAGAACGTGAGACGTTTCCTCTTCCCTGGGGAGCTGCCAGTGAGGAGCTGTGTTGTTCCAGCTGCTGGCGTACCGGGAGAGAAGGGTCTCTGCCGAACAGCCGAGCTGCTTTGGATGGTTGCTGTTCAGCTGCTGCAATAAAAGAAGTTTTTTTTGTTTGAATTTGGGGGACAGAATCTTTGAAGGCTACAAGTGAGGGACAGGACTGCAGTGTGCAGCCAGAACTGCTGGGGTGTTCCCCACGCAGGAACAAGCCTCCCAATGTGTTTTGTCTCACGCTGGGCTGTCGAGGAAGGGGCATCTCAGCAGCCATGGGCTTTCTCACACTGCAAAGCACGACTTGAGTGGGACCCAGGCTCTCTCTGCTGCCTCTCTGAGTCACCACGTTTCTTTTCTGCCTCCGTATAAACTTATTCTAGAGCTGGAAGGAGCCTGTTTTGAGCGACGCAGCCTGATGGCAGGTCAGCAGTGTCCCTACAACACCTTGCAAGTCAACCTGTGCTCCTGGTGGAGCAGTTCTAGCTGCCACTAGAAGTGCTGTAGCTCAGCATCCAAATCCCCACGGTGTTAGGAGCTGGATTCCTGGTTAGAGGGAACTTGTTTTGGGAAGGATGAAATCTTGGGGGCTAGCCTGAGGGACAGTTTATCCTGAGAGATGTCAGCTGCTGGGCAGACAGACCTCTCCTCACCAAGCACAGGCAGAACCAGGGCTGCAAGGGGGTCTGGAGTAATGACCAAGGTGACCTTTGGCTTTTCCAACCTTCTGGGGCATGCTGGGCACAGCTCCCTCCAAGCCACCCATGACATCCCAACTATGCAGGCTAGGCAGCATGACTTTGGTGACACTGCAAGGTCAACAACAGTTCCCTTTCCATCTCCCTGGTTACAAACCAGACCACAGCTCTGCCCACTCCAAATTTCCATCCCTCCCCAGCCTGGAGGGAGGGAGCCATGAGCCCTAGGGATGTTTGTTAGACGCAAAGCCATCGTTTCACACATGGTGCTCGTGGCTGCAAATTACATCAGCTCCAGCAGAAGCAGCTGTCAAAGCACCAGCCTCACTCACCTGGACACAGGCCTTCTGCAGGCTGCGAGTGCAGTGACTTGAAAGTGCAAGCTCAGCTTTCCTGCAGGCCCAGAGACTTTGTCATCCATGAAACCCAGCTCACCAACATGAAAGATCTTCAGAGAGGGAAAGGGAGGAGTGTGCAATTCTTAGCCTCCTGAGAGCCTGTTCTGGAGCCTGGGAGATACTGGAAGGCAGTTAAGTAGAAGACAATCAATTAAAGCTTAAATAAACCCAAACGAGCAAACATTAATGAGAGCTATCTTGCATTGGAAACAAATCCTCTTCACTCATCCCCACTTAAAAAAGTATTATTTACCCATTTGTGCCAAACATGCAAAGCTGGTGTGGAAAGGGCTGAGAGTTATTTCTGTCCTCCAGTCTTGGGTAGCTCGTGGCCTCAAACTGGGACAGCTGAGGGCTGGAGATGTGTCCTGGGGTGGGGGACAGGGCCATGTCCAGGGGGCTCTGGATTTGGCAGCACAAGCTGAACATGAAGAAGAGGGCTGGAAGCCAACAGGAAGCTTTCCTGTATGGATCTGGCTGTCACCATCTGTTGTATCTTTGTAAACATCAGCAGGGCAAGTGAAGCCTGGTGTTGGATGGCCTCATGCCCTTGCCACCAGCTTTCTTCTCCCTGAACCTCCTCTGGAGTTTCTGGCCTGTGTGGAAATGTCACCAGCCAGGACCTCCTAGAATATTTTTGTGCCAGCAAAAAAGTAAAAGGAGCCATCAAAGGAGGGTTGAGTCTTTCAGCAGCACCAAAGTAAGTGTGTGCACAAAGCTTTGCTATCTAGGCCACCGTTTGGGTCCAGGACTGGCTGGAGATGAAAACCTCATGGGGAAGGAGACACTTGGCTAGAGCCTGGGCACTGTCACTGCTCTCCAGAGAGCCCTGCCTGCTGCTGGGCTGGGTGTCATGCGAGCCACTCACTTCTGTGCCTCCTCAAAAGAGCCAGCACAGCATCTTCAGTGCTCTTTGAAAGGCAGCTTGATGCTGGGCGACAATCTTGGCCCCCTTTGTCTGGCTCCTTGACTCAGCAGCGCTGCCGGGGCTGCCATGGAGCAGGAACTGTGAATTATCCCCCCATTTAAGGAGGAGGGAAGGAAGTCATTAGCGAACTCATTTGTCTAACTTGTTCTTCTCAGAGTCATCTCTCCAAGAGAGTGAAGCTCCTGACGCTGGCGCAGAGCTGGGAGGGCTGGGACTGGCTGCACTGCTGCGGGTCAGAGATGCTCACCACAGAGCCACGTGCTGGAAGAGAAGAGGGTTTTTCCCTGGGATCCAAGCTGCACTCCCCAGCTTTCCCATAACAGGCACCTGTCTTATCACCCACCCAACTACCCACCATCAGCTTTAGGAGGTGTGGGCACCCAAGGGTGCTGCATCACAGAGCTTGCCAGCTGTGCTCTGCTTCCCCCACCCTGCTCTTGAGGCAATATCTGTTAATTTGCCTCTGAGTGGAAAGTGTAGCCCTGGCTACGCTTGCCAAGGAGGAGTGAAAATTGTCTCTTCAATGGAAATAGGTTGTCATTACCCATTTTCCTTTCATATGGAAAGAGCAGAAGTGTTACTTAGAGCTCGTGGAGGAGAGAGGAGCATAATGCAATTTCTCCCTCCTTGTAGCATTGTGCTTTGGTTCCTCAGCCCAGTGATGGCAGGGAACAGGATTCTGAGGAGCACCTGGCAGGCTGCAAGCTTTGAGCAGCTCTTAGGGAACTCTGAGATTTGTATTCACTCAAAAAAAAAATGCATCCCCCGAGGTCTCCAACACTTCTAATGGTCTTGATGGGACCATATAGCAAAGCATAGCTCCTGCTCCAGCACAGTAGAGCCCTGGAAGGACAGAGCCACAAAGCAGGGGAGCTGGGAAGATGGGAAACAGCTGGAAACTATTTTATGGGTCACATCTGCCTGTTCTTTGAGCCTTGCATCCTCACAGAGCCTCCCTGCAGTGTGGGCTGCCTGCCCAGGGGATGTTTACCAGCCCTCCAGCACAGCTCTGTGTGCCAGAGATGCCTGCTACCAAGCCCCCTCTGTCCCCAGAGCCCTTCCCCATGGAGGGGTGCACAGCACCCACCTTCCCTGAGCACCCCAGAGCTCACCCAGCTCTGTGCCCCTGGGCACAGGATCAGGGTTGGTCTCTACCCAGGAGCCAGCCCCCTGTGCAGTGTTTGCCTGGCTGCTCTTCTCCAATTTCTTCTTTTTTTTTACTCTAAACATTGCTAATCAGCTTCTTCAAGCTCCAACATATGCCCTATAAATATCCCTTGTGGAAGCAAAATCTGTCTCATGTGTGTTTGCAAGACAAAAGGAAAAAATCAGCAAGCATGAAGCCCTGACTTCAGCAGCCCAGGAGCAGAATTCCACCAGAGCCCCAGAGGACAGCAGCAGAAGGAACAAATGCTCACCTTCTGCAGACAGGAATCCAGCCCCCAGCCTGCCAGAGCCTCACCAGCCTGCCAGAGTCTGCCCAGGCTCAGGTGCTTGGGGTTATTGCTGCAGGTCCCTTAGAAGCCACCCAAAGGCTTCTTATTTCAAGAGCTTGCTGAAGAAATGTATGGGACCCTGGTAGAGCTTAGGGTGGGGTGGGAGGTCCTGATTCCCAGCTTGCTCTCAGTGGGACCAGCTGCTCATGCAGGATACCTCTCTGCACAAGTAGCCTGGATACAGCAGCAGAACTGTGTGGATAGAGCTGCTCTGGCTCTGCCTCCATTCCAGCACAGCTGAAGGGAAGGAGCTCAGATCAATCATCATTCCCTAACTGACTTTCTAGCTTCCATCCCCCACCTGGCCAGGCTGCACAGGACCCTGAGGACAGATGATATCTGAGCAGCTTAATTGCCTTCAGCACAGGCATCAGGAATGCACCTGCTCCCCGCTGGCTTTGTGCTCAGGTATCTTGTGTTGATGGAGATACAGCTCTGGGCTGGCTTTGTCCCCAGCGTGCTGAGCCCTCTGCCTTGCTGCCAGCACCTCTGGTCCAGGGGTAGGCAGGGGCTTCAGAGACACCAGCTGGGGTTAATGCCAAGCCCCTAAGAAGCACGACTTGTAAGAGCCTGGAAAGCTTTGAAGAGCTGGAGAGGTAACCTGAGCTTGTTAACCCTGCTGAGAACCCCCTGGCAGCAGGAAGGTGGCAGTGGCCTCAGCATTGCCATGGTTTCCCCGAGCAAGGTGAGGCAAGATGCTCTCCTCAGCCATGGCTGTTAGCTGGAGGCACTAACACCTGGGATGTGAAAGTGCAGCAGTGATGTTGTCACAGGCTGCAACTCTTCACACCCTTCCTCACGGGGGGAAGCTCAGCTCAGCTCACCCTCTCCCAGCCTGCTAAGTAGGCTGAGGCAGAGAAACCTGGGGGAGAGGTGCAGCAGGATGGGTGTCCTCTGAGAACCTCTGCAGCAGGGAGGGTTGAGCTGTGGGAAGGGTCTGGGGACTCCAGGTAAAGGAGGTGAAGCCAATAGGCAATAGCAAAGCTCCAGTTCCCTGTGACCACTCAGCGACAGAGCAGCTGCTAGTCTAAAACCATGGCCCCAGAGGGGGTGGCTGCAGCATCTCCCTGGGCAGCCTGCTCCAACACCTGACCACTCTTGCAGGGAAGACACTTTCCTTAATATCCAACCTAACCCTCCAGCAGGCTGCTTCCTAGGACACTTGTTCATGTGGAATTATGGGCTGTTCACCTCGCCGGTGGTGCACAGGTGTGCAAACCCAGCCTGTGTTCCTTCTGTAAGGGGCCCTGGTGCTAAACTCAGCTCTCTGCAGCCCTGCCAGCCCTGTCCTCCTCTCCCAGCATCCTGCCTGATGAACTTTCCTGGCTGTTCATTGCTGGAGCTGCCGTGGGGGGAACTCAATTAGAGGACTCAGCTCTATGAGCACCACGCGCCGCTGCGAGCTGCTCCAGCAGGGCTGCTGCAGCCTCTCTGGGCTCTGGCTGCAGCTGTCCCATAAATCTCAGGGCTGTTGACAATTGGGCACAGTTTAATTTTGCAAATCCGAGGAACGATCAGGCCAATTTAGTTCGCATTTACAGCATTTGTGTTTGGATGCTGGAAAGCTTTTTTTTTTTTTTTTTCTCTTCCTTGCGCCTTGCCTAAGGCCCTTATTATCTGCTGGTGCCATTTGTCAGTGCTCAGCAGGTAGATTATGGGGAGGACTCTTCTGTGAAGTGACACCAGATAATCATCCCTGCTCCTCATCTGCTCGGCAAGAGGAGTGAGGCCGACCCTCATGCGTGGCAGCATTCCGCAGCAGCCGAGGTTTTATGCTGCTGAGGGAGAAGTGATTTAACTCAATCAGCCTCTCTCACACGAGGCAATAGTTCTGGGAGATGAAAGGAGCTGTGTGTGGATCAGCACTGCCTTCTCCTTCAGCTCCATCGCTGCCGGCCCTGCCTCCCTGTGGGGGGGGTGCTGGGGGACCCCTCCAAGACCAGCAGGAGTTAGCCCCCTCCAGCTGCCAGCTTACCTATGGAGCTGCATCACTGGGTGATGCTGTGATAGGTTTAGATTAAACCAGGAAGATTTAGACTGGAGAGAAGGAAGACATTTTTGACTCTGATTGTGGGGAGACCTTGGCCCAGGTTGCTCAGAGTGGTGGGAGTTGCCCCATCCCTGGGGGCCAGGATGTTTGGGGCTCTGAGCAACCTGTTCTGATTGAACATGTCACAAGGATGCTCAGAGGGATGCAGCACCTCTGCTATGAGGACGGACTGAAAGACTTGGGGCAGTTCAGTCTGGAGAAGAGAAGGCTCCCAGGTGACCTTATTGTGGCCTTGCAGTATCTGAAGGGGCCTACAAAAAAGCTGGGGAGGGACTTTTCAGGCTATCAGGTAGTGACAGGACTGGGGGGAATGGAGTAAAGCTGGAGGTGGGGAGATTCAGGCTGGATGTGAGGAGGAAGTTCTTCAGCATGTGAGTGGTGAGAGCCTGGCAGGGGTTGCCCAGGGAGGTGGTTGAGGTCCCATCCCTGGAGGTGTTTAAGGCCAGGCTGGATTATGCTCTGGGCAGCCTGATCTAGTGTGAGGTGTCCCTGCCCATGGCAGGGGGGGTTGGAACTGGCTGATCCTTGTGGTCCTTTCCAGCCTTGACTGATTCTATGATTCTAACATGTCCCTGCTGACAGCAGGGGTTTGCACTGGATGAGCTTTAATAAAGATCCCTTCCCACCCAAACCATTCTGTGATTCTACAAGCTGGGAAACTTTGCACCGGGTGGGAGATGCTGTGAGGAGCTCATTTTGGGGCAGGAAACTTCCATTTCTCACTCCTGAAGCTCATGAGATGAAGCAGAGGTCTTCAATAGCAGCTCTGAAAACTCCACTCCTCCTCCCCAGGCAACAGCAGCTCCTTGTCTCTCCACCTCAGCATGGCTTTGCCCCTGTCTACTGAAGGAATGTGCAGACCTTTAATGCCACTTAATTGGCACAAGCACACATATTTGGTGGCTGCAGGATGCAGCAGCAGCAGCTGAAGCTCTCTGAGCAGACTCCTCTTCCTTGGGTGTGTAATTAAAAGCTCAGTGAAGTGTCTGGAAATGTCTGCATGCCTGGAGAGCCCCCCCCCGCCAGAACACAGCCAGGGGAGGGCTTCCTCACTGAAGTTATGAAGGGAGACTGTGTGGACCCAGGAGGTGGAGAGGAACAAGTCCTGTAGGACCAGCAAATGCCAACCTGTGTGCCCTGGGCATTACAGCCAGGCTGGGACCTGCAGGAAGCTCTGTTAAGGCTGGAGCCCAAGCCCTGAGGCATCTCCTGCTGGTTCTGCCCTCAGAGCAGTGTCCTCTGCAGAGCAAATGATGATTTACCAGGCTGTCTTCCCCTGAGCACGGGCAGTGGGGATTTTGTTTGCCTTTCTCCTCCCCCAGGGACTGAGCTTTAATATCACCTCCCCATTAATTTATATGAGAACATTTCCAAACAGTAAACTGCCAATAAATTAGTAATGCTGATCTATAAAAGGGGAAAAATGGCCTGTCCTGGCTTTATAGCCCTGTGCAAGAGACATTAAAGAGAGGTCTCCTTAGTGTGGAGCTCTCTAGGGACACCAGGGCAGGCTGAGCTCTTGCTGGGGACCAGCATGGATGTGGCATATCTGCAGGGAAGGAGCTCACCCTGGGGCTGCAAGGGTGTTCAGCATCCAGCAGCCTTCACCTCTGCCTGGGGGCTAAGTCCTGGTGCAAGGTGGTTTGTGTTCTGGCAGGCTGATGGTGCCCTCATCACCTCTAAAACTCTGGCACAGGAGCAGGGTCGTGGGCAGGCGCTGGGTCACCTGAGGCTGCAGGACACTGCAGCTGAGGTTTGGTCTCCTCTCTCAAGGGACAAGCAGCAAGACAAGACAAAATGGCCTCTGGATGCCCCAGGGGAGGTTTAGGTTGTACATGAGGAATAATTTCTCTCCCAAAAGGGTTGTCCAGGCCTGGCCCAAGCTGCCCAGGGCAGTGGTGGAGTCCTCACCCCTGCAGGGGTTTGACAGCTGTGGAGACGTGGAGCTGAGGGGCAGGGTTGGTGGTGCCCTGGCAGGGCTGGGTTCAGGGTTGGACTCTGTGATGTGAAAGGTCTCTTCCAACATGAATTGTTCTCTGATTCTGTGAATCCAGCACACAGGTTCTCCCTGTACCAGAAGTGGAGCTGATTGATAATTTGCCCACTGAAGAAACCTGGACTGAGATAAAGAGGATTTGACATCAGAGGCAGCGACGCTCCCCTGCTGCTCCCCAGCACGCTGTGGAGGCTCCTGCTGCTGCTCTCACCAGCCAGAGCTCTGGCCCCTGCCAGCCACACATGGAGCAAACAGGGAAGGGAAACCTCCTGCCTTCTGTGTTTCTCTGTGTTTGACACATGGCACAGGACCTGCTCCTTGTCTGGCACCATCATCACAGGGTGCTTGGCACTGCCTGCTTCCCAGAGAGGTTTCATCCAGCAGCAGCTGCAGAGAAGATGCTGAGGCAAAGTGGTCCTGAAATCTGCCATTTCTGTGTGGAGGGACAAACCTCTTGGGCTGCTTGCCCAGAGAGCTGGGGGAGTCTCCAGCTCTGGAGATGTTCCAAACCCATCTGGACCTTCTGCGTGACCTTCTCTAGGTGAACCTCTCTTGGCAGGGGAGTTGGACTTGATGATCTCTGAGGTCTCTTCCAACCTCTACTGTCCTGTGACTTGTTCTGCTGCCCAGCTGGGTCCCCTCTCAGCCAGAGTGGGAGCAGAAAGATCTTTTTTGCTTCATCCCTTCTGTGCTGTGGCTTAGCTCTCGTGAGCTTTACCACCATGAAGGGAGTGGTGCACAGGCAGGTGTCTGCTTTGGGTGTTTGAGGTAACCATGATCCAGCCTATTCCTCCCTCCAGCTCATTCCTTCCCCAGCCAAGAGACCAATATGGACAGCAGCCAGCCCAGGGGGGAACGTGGGAGGAAACCTTGATCTCTGCTGCCAAGCCCCCTCACGGCACAGAAGAAAAGCAACACTCTGGTTGGATTTTAGACATGCTTCCCTCCCAGGATCTCTTTGTCAGAGGCAGACAGGGAATAAAGCACAAAAAGACTCCCAACAAGCCAACCAAAGGCGATGAAAAATGAATGAGAAGACAATTCAGCCTGCAGAGAACAAACAAACTATCTGGAGCAAATAGGTTATTTTAAGGTGCTAACAAATTTGTTCCAAAGCCCCGCAGGAGAAAGTCAGGTAGCAGAGAGCCAGCCTGTCCCTTATTTATAGAATAATTACAGTGATTTATTAGCTGTGATCAGAAACATATTTATGGTGTGGAAGTTTTCAGCCATATTTTAAGTCATTCACCTCCTCACACAACTCCCTGCCGCTGTCATCCCAGCTCCGCTTCTTCCTCCCCTTGAAACCTGCTTGCTTGACAATTTATGGCTTTGTTTGTGGGAGCAGCAGGTGCCTTGCTCCAGAGAGCAGGAGCAAAACAAGAGCTCAAGGGTAAAGCCCTTCGCTGTGCTGCTGATGGCAGTGTCCCTGCTACCAGCCTTCAGCAAAGGGTGGTTGGTGGCTGCGTCCCCAGATCCCAGCGCTGGGCACGGTACCCCCAGCCCAGTGAGGCAGAAGGTGGCCTGGCAGCATCCTGTGGATATTGGGAAGAATTTATTGACTGGAAGAGTGGTCAGGCACTGAGGCAGGCTGCCCAGGTTGCTGCTGGAGTCACCATCCCTGGAGGTGTTCGACAAAACCAAGTAGCTGTGGCCCTTCGGGACATGGTCTGGTGGGCATCGAGGTGTTGGGTGGGACCTGATGCTCCCAGAGCTCATTTCCAATCTTGAGGACTCTGTGATTTATCAGCCCGTGTAGCTCCTGGGCTCCTTCTCCCAGTGCCTGCTAGCATCCTGCTGGGCAGCAGGGACGGAAAAGGCACAGTCAGCAGCCCATCCTCTGCACGGCTCCCCGGGGCTGCCTCCAAACCAGCCAGAAACCCATCCTCGGGTCCTCAGACTCCGTCCTCTCCCAGCTCCTGCTGCTCAATGCTTTTGCAGCTTTCAGCACAGGGAGGAAGCAATCACTGTCTGAGTGATTTCTGCAACAAATGTAGCAGGTTTGGGGACAACTCCTAAATGTTTGGTCTCTGCCCAAGCCAAACACTAAACATTGACTCTGCCGCACCTGCTGTTGGTTTGGGGCCGGCAGCACTGAGAGAGGGCTGCAGGGCTGGGGAGGACCAGGCAGGGTTGGAGGTTTCAGATGGATAGACCTCTTCAGGGGGTGGGGGGCTTCAAAGGGATGCTCAGCTGCTGTGCCATGGCTGTGCCTTGGCATCACCTGCTAGGTGCAGGCCAGAGGGCTGGCTTGAGAAGGGACTCTGCAAATCCCCTCTGTGGACAGGATGAATTCAGACACCATGGCACTGCCTTGCACAAGGGCTTCTGCACGGGCCAAGCACAGGAGACTGCAGACAGACAGACAAAGAGCCACAGGACCTGTGTGCCAGTCACGGAGGGCAGCTCTATGCCCCTTGCTGCAGTTACCACCCCAGATGTCTCTGTCATTTTCTGCTGCTCCCAGCCTGTGCTGCAGTCTTCTCTAAGCTCTTCCTTACTCTCCCCTCGTCCTCTGTCTTTGTCTCACAATAACAGGAAGCTGAAGCTGCTCTTTCCAATTTGTTTCATGCTGCACTCGTTCATCCCTCTGGTACCCGCGGGGCTGGCGAGGCAGAGGCTGTGGCAGCACTTGAATACTGAGGGGGAGAAATGGCCTCAAAATTTGGAGGTCCTTCGGAGTGAATGATGTTGCTGGAAGCAGGAGCTGCTGCAGCTGGGGTCCTGCTGCAAACCAATGATGTTCCTCAGCTCCGATGTGCTCAGCTCAGGACCGGGGGTTGCACGAACGTCTGCTCCTGCCTGGGGTCTGCTGAAGGCATCTACTGAGCTTGGGCTCTCTGCTTTCAAAAGGCAGCTGCATTTTGCCAGCCCTTTTGTCACAAACCTGGGGTCTCAAACTTCACAACAAGGCACAAATCCTCCCACTCCCCTCCCTCAGCTCCACCACCGCTGTGCCAGCATCAGCAGCTCCCCACCTTGCAGAGCACGTGGGTTTGGGCAAAGGGGTAATTAGCCACCATTAATTAACTACTAAGACCTGCTCCTGCCCTGACGTGGGAAGCTGCTTCCAGGAGCTTTTACTTTGCACCCTCTTAGAGTCTCTGGCATTCCAGACACCAGGACCAGATGCAGAGGTTGACACTGACAGGATTAATGACCAGAGTGCAGAAACAGCTCCATTAGGGGTTGGGAATTAGATGTATCAGGGAGCAGCCAGGATATAATTTGGTTCATTTGTTAAAATAAGATACAGAAAAAAAAAAAAAGCAAGCCCCTTGCCAGGGCCCCAGAAGACACAGAAGAAGGATGGCTCCTGTCCCGGGTGGCATTTGTTTTCATTAAGAGGGTAGAAGAGCCCTGATGGAAGCTGAGAGCCTGCTCCTTGGGTAACCTTGTTGGCTCTGGAAAAGTCAGGAGCTGTTGAGCCAGAGTTAGCAAAACAGCTCAATTACAAAGAGGCAAACCCCAACTGAAAGCTCAAACTTCTCCTCCCTCAGATACTTGCCCTGGCTTTGCACTAAAGCCCACCCACAGGGAAGGTGTTGGTGTTTGTGTGGGAGAAGCCCTCTGCGTGGCTGGAGCACCAGCAGCTGCCTACCTAAAGAGCAACCAACCAAGAGAAGATTTCAGTTCCTCTGGTTTAACTCTCTGAGCTTCACTTGGTGCTTGGTCCCAAGGCACCAAAATTCAAGGGATCTGTGCACTGAAACAGTTTGGAAATTGACGACCTGTGGCCTGATGTTCCTCTGGAGTCCTCCCATGACATCCATCTTTTCTGCCTGGCTTTCCCAGATGTAGCAACCTCCTCAGTCTCTTCCCTCAAGTAGAAGTCCTTCCTTTCCCAGCCCCAAGCCACAGCAGCCTGTCCTGCAAAGGGAGCTGCTGGATGCTCCCACTCCTCAGCCAGCTGATGGAGAATTCTCAGGAGCTGTCTCTGATCCACCACTAACCTGGTGCCTGGCCCCAGCCCGTGGTGGAGGCAGCCCTGAGGACATGGGGCTGGCTGTAGAGGACATGGCCTCACTTCCAGCCTGGCTTCTCTTCTCGCTTGGTCAGCTCTGGTGAAGCTTGTCAGAGTGTCCTCCAAATCTGCTTGGCAACAATGGCAGCAGGGGCAGCTTAATGACTCTCAGACACGGGTTCAGCAGCCCCTGTCCTGCTGCCTCCTCATTAGGAGTCCCCTTCCCTAGGACTTCCAAGGTCATGGCTCCTCTCCCCACAGCTAATTGTGGCTCTAGGGCTTGTGTGCTCTGTGGCTAGAGCAGCTTAGCTCCTGTGTTTCTTGGCCACAGCTCCTCGTTGTGATCAAAAGCAGCTCCTCACCATGGGGCATGACCCCACACATGCCCCACGTCTGGATAAAGAAGGCCCCTGGAAGCCTCCTGCTGCAGGCTGCTGCCGGGGGGTTAATCCAGGCAGGGACGTGGAGAAGCTTTTCTTGTTTGGGCTGAGGAGGGACGCTGGGAACAGGAGGGATGCTGGGGGCTGAGGAGGGATGCTGAGGGGCTGAGGAGGGACGCAGTGGGGCTGAGGAGGGACACTGAGAGACCCCCAAAGGGAGCTGCATGCAGGGTGTGAGTGTCAGCTCCCACTGCCAGCTCCTCTGCCAGCACGTCCAGGCCACCCCTCCCCTTCTCACTGATCACCAGGAAATGTTCTTTTGTTTTCTCCTCTTTCTTTGGATCTAGGCTGCGGGGCCGACCTTGAGTGCTCTGTTAGTGCCACTGCTCCTTCTGCTCGGGCTCTTGTGGGACTCATCCCCTTAATCACAGGCAGCAGCAGCAGCTAATGAGAGCAGCCCTGTGCCGCTGCAGAGGGGCAGCCTTCCCCGTAGCAGCCGCGGGGGAAAGGTGGCTCCCCGTGCCTCTGCCAGCTCGTCCCTCTGATGCTGGAGATGGTTTTGATAAGCTCCTTGTTTCCCAGGCGTGGAGTACAAAACTATTTTTCTTGCACTGAGCAGACAAGATGTTGAAATGTTTTGGTTTTTTTTCCCTGTGATAACTGGAAGGGGAAGGCAACCCTGCCTGCGACTCTTGTCAAGTCGGGGATCTCTTTGTAGTTCACTGAATCATTTCATCCCTGATGTTAATTTAAAAGCAAACAAACAGAGCTGAATGCGTTTGATAGGAGAATTATTTCCAGTACATTTCAGGTTTTGTTGGGAAGCAGCTGCATGGGAACTGCCTGGTAGAGCTGGCAGCTGCCCTGACCTGTGCCCCACTGCACCCTCACTGTGCCCAGACTGGATCTTGCAAGGCATAATACTCCCTTGCCAGGTGATGAGAGCATCCCTGGAGCATTCCCAATTCTCTGAGCACCTTTGTGCAGCTACAACAGTGAATCAAGAGTTAAAAACTCCTCTCTAGAAAGAGGAGCTGCAAACCATCAGCCTTGTTCCACCTCAAAAGAGCAGGAATGAATCAGAAAAGGGCAAAGTGCGTGAAGAGGCTGAGTTGCAATAAAGCTGGTGGTTAAAAGTGCCACCCAGAATTAATCACTTCTCCCTTCCTGGCTCCCTCTTCCTGGGCCACTGCTGGGATCTGTGGAAGGGAACCTGAATGTGGAATTACTTTGGTTTTGCGTGTAAATGAGAATTGTCCTGCTTTATAGGCCCATAAAACCATTAGCCCCCTGGCAGGGGGTGAGGCAAAGTGGATCTATCCTCAGAGGACAATGTTGGCTCCCTCCCAGCAGCTCCCGAGGGGTTTGGTGGAGATTTTCCCACCCATTCCAGAGGGGTTGTGGTCAGGGTGAGAAGTGCCAAGGTGCTGGGAGGGCAGGAGGTGGCCTTGGTGTGAGCCTAGAACAGCAGGGACCTGGCTGCCCTCCGGGCTCCATAAATGGCTGAAATTGGGAGCATTTATCCCCTTGGAGTCAGGCACTGGAAGTAATGCTGCCCAGGGAGAGCAAAGTGCTCCATCTGCTCCAGTCCTCGGCACCGAGCTGCCGGCGCCTCGGTGGCTGCCTGGAGGAACAGCAGGCACGGAGGGGCCACACCGAGTGCCAGCAGCCCGGGGCAGAGCTGGGCAGGGCAGGTGGGTGACAGCATAGAGCCAGGAGCATGATAATTTCATCCTCAACACCTTCCTCCTGCTCCCTGGGTTTGCCCACCATGCCCACCTGAGCAGAAAGGAGCTGTGTAGGATGAGCAGCACAGAAGATGCTTGGTCACAACCCCCCTTGCTGCTGAGCATGGAGAGCAGCACCTCTGCAGACACACAAAATCAATGCTGCCCTCTGTCCCCGAACCTTTACACCCAGACAGACCATTTGTCTTCCCTGCTGCCTGAGTGGGAAGGAGCCTGGCCAGATGAACTAATCCTGCAGCAGCAATTTGGGGGCATTTCCATCAAATTAATGCTTCTCCTGCTTGTAGTGCTGGGCTGGGACCGACTCTTCCAGGGCATTGATGCCCGCAGAGCATCACAACAAACTGGGAGGGATGGCTGAGGAGGCAGCCACCACCCTGGGCACAAAGGCATCAGCTGGGGCCTGAGGCAGCCACAACCCAAATCCTGCCTGGCCAACATCACACCTGCTCTGGAATCAGGCCTGATCTGCTTTGCTGTGGGGACAGCAGCAGAACTGCCTGAACCTCTGCCTTTCCCCTCCTCAAATGAGCAAGCAAAGAGAGGCTGGAAAAGCCTTCTGAGATCATCCAGTCCAACCATCAACCCACTATGATGGCACCACTATGGCCACTAACCTTCAAGTGCCATGACCACATGTTTCTTGAACCCCCCCAGGGATGGAGACTCCACCACCTCCCTGGGCAGCCTGTGCCAATCCCTGACCACTCTTGCAGCAAAGAGATTTTTCCTCATCTCCAGCCCTGGTGCAACTTGAGGTCATTTCTTACTTCACCCCAACCTCCTTTCACAGAACCATGGATTGGCAGGGGTGGGAAGGGACCTCTGGAGATCTCCTGGTCCAACCCCCTGCTAATACAGGCTCAACTAGAACAGGCTTCAGGAGCTTTGGGAATCTATTCAGTACAAAACTGCAGCTCAGCAGCCTCGGGGAGGTTTGGGTACCATGATCTGGGGGTGTGCTGCTGTGCAATGATGCCTGCAGCCCACGGGCACCCTCCTGCTGACAAACCCAGCCCTTGTGCCACGAGTAGGGAGGAGCTGAAAGTCTGAGAATTCCTTAGAAACAGGGAGCAAATCCAGGCTCACGTGGAGAGCATCATCTGACGTATCTGGGAGGCTTTGGGAAGCACTTTCCAGGAATAGTTTAGGGCCTGGGTTTTATTCAGTGAGGATCTGAGGAGAGAAAAAGAGAAGGCTGAAGGGAGACATCATTGCTCTTTACAACTGCCTGAGAGGAGGTTGCAGTGAGGTGGGGACTGGTCTCTTCTGTCTCGTAACAAGTCATAGGAGGAGAAGGAATGGCCTTAGGCTGTACCAGGAGAGGGTTAGGTTGGAGATGAGGAAAAATTTCTTCATTGCAAGAGTGCTCAGGGATTGGCACAGGCTGCTCAGGGTGATGGAGGAGTCCCCATCCCTGGAGGTGTTCGAGCAACCAGCAGCCATGGCACTGAGGGACATGGTTTGGTGGCCATGGTGGTGTTGAGGTTGGACTCAATGATCTTAGAGGCCTTTTGCAACCCAAAATGTTCTGCTATTCTAAGCAGGTCCTCAGTGCATGAAAGAAAGAACAACCAGACCACAACCACGGCCACTGCTGCTGCTGCCTGTGTAATTAGAGAACTTGGTGATGAAAACAGCCCCCAGAGGAGCCCAGCCAGGGCCACCTTATCAGCATTGTTTGTTCCCAGAGGGCACCAAGTGTTGGATCAGCCTCCTTTGGCTGCTCCCCGCATCCCCACGCAGGTAAATGTTTGTCTGGTGGTTGGGGTTAGCCCTCCCCCCTTGGCAAAGCCTCTTATCTGTGCTGGTGCAGCCCAAGCTGCTGGCTCCCATGGCCTGATTGCTATTCCAGTGGGAGCTGGGAGCTGTGGGGTAGCAATCACCATCATACATCTCTGATATTGCTTTCCACCCAGAGAATGGAATTGCTTCTGCAGGAGAAATTAAGCATCATAATGAAAGACCATTAAAAAAAAAAAAAGAGGCTTTGCTCTCCATCACCAGATCACAACTGCCATGGGCTGTGCCCAGCAGGGCAGGAGGGACTGGTCCAGCTGATCTGCTTCCCACTGTGCTGCAGGTCCCAAGTCTGACCTATCTGTGCTTTGGTGACCTTCACCTGCAGAAGGGTTTGGATGGAATCAAACTCAACCCAGATTTACAGACCCTTTCTGCCTGCCCAAGCTCCTCAAGCTTTCACTGAGTTTCCAGCCCTGCTTGGCTTTGTTTCTGCTCTGGAGAAGCAGTGAGGGTCAGAACCATCACCTGTGGCTCTAATCCCACCCTGAGAAGGGAGGAAACATTCTCTAGAGGAGCCACACGGACACAGGGTTTGCAATGCAACAGGAGAGGGAACTCAATCAGAACAACAGAGGTAAGAAGCCTGTTTGACCAGGGGCAGCCTTGCCCTGTGCTGAGCAGTGCCCAGTTTGAGCCCCAGGGCTCATGGTAGAGCCCCTCCACAGCTGAGAGCTGCAGGAGCTGCAAACCCACCCTGCAGCCATTGCTCCCTCTGCATCCTCTCTGTGATGCTCTCAAAGGACAGCTCAGACACATGGAAACCTGCTCTGCCATCCCCTGCAGTGAGTTCATACCCTCACAGCTGCCAAAAGACCATTAATCAGCTGCTGGTGGCTGGCAGCTGGGACAAATGGTAGTGATTCCATGCTGCTGGGGCATGGCAGAGCAAGGGACCAAGAGGGGATCTGATTGAATTTGTCTTCTTTCCCCCCATGGTGCACAGACTCCTGCCTGAAGTGTCCTTTTATTGATCTCCTCCTGGCTTTTCACCCTGAGTGTGTCACCCACGCTGGGATCCCAGCTGAAATCCTTGCCAGAGCAGCAGCCCTTAGCTCACTACCACAGTTAGATGCATTTTAGTTTGTGCCAGAGGTTCCTCAAGGAAGGAGCAGGAACCACACTTCACTGCTGAGAATTGGGTCTGGCAGCTCATCACCAACCCATCCGTGGGCTCCTTGGAGGCTACCAAAGCATCTGTCCACTTACACCAGGATTATTCCTGGGTGGGAAACCACCAAAGCAATTTGACTCTAATCCCTTTAAATGGAACCAATTATTGGAGTGCTAATGACTCCTCTGGAGGTGTCTCCAGAGGGAGATGGGACAGCACCAGCAGCAGGGAAGGCACTGGGATGATGTGATCACCTCCCTCAGAGGCCACAGCCTTGGGTCAGGACCCCGAAGTGGCCCCTTGGGTCCCCTCCAGCCTGTCCCAAGTCCCTCAGTGCCTGCTCTCAGCAGAAGAGTGAGAGAATAAAGAGCTTTAATCAGCCAGCCCCCACTTCCTGTTGTTAATAATATTATCATCACGATATTAAGCCACTTAATTCTCCCTCTCAATTTATTTGCTTTTGTTTTTTTGTACTCCCCTGTTGTAATTTTCAATTTAATTAGTTTCAGTGTTTCTGAGGGCAATAGGTCTTGCTTTATCTTTCCAGCTAATAGTCCTAATTGTTTACCCTTTCTTCAGCAATATCTCATTAACTTTATGGCCATCATTTCCCTGGCAGCCCCAGGATTAATTCCCTCACTATTTGAACCATATTCCTAAAGTCTTTCTCCCTTTTCACTCCTCTAAACCTGTTTGACCTTCCCCAGCCTGACTGCTCCTGACGTGTCCCACCAAGACCTCAGGTTGAAGGTGAGGATGGTCTGAAGGCAGCAGGGCTCTCCCTTCCTCTCCTGCATCCCAGGATGGTTTGTACCAAGGATCTCTCATGGCAGATGGGAAGGGAGAAGGGGCGAGGGGAAGGAGCCAGCTCGGGAAGGGAGAAGGGGCGAGGGGAGGGAGCCAGCTCGGGAAGGGAGAAGGGGCGAGGGGAAGGAGCCAGCTCGGGAAGGGAGAAGGGGCGAGGGGAAGGAGCCAGCTCGGGAAGGGAGAAGGGGCGAGGGGAGAGCAAACTTGCTGGCATCATTGGGTGGAGCCCTGTGGTGGCAAGGGGAGCAGTGCCATGGGTAACCACCAAGCCAGGCTGCTGCAGAGCAAAGACCAGCACTGGCTGATGAAACCAAGAGGCTTTGGGGCAATTCTGACACCGGGCTCAGGGTGCAGAAGCAAGAAGAGCTTTGTTCTTCAAAGCTTTGGAGCCATCCAACCCAGCTGGCAGTTTAAGAGAGACACCAAACCAGCTCCCTCCTGAGCACAGATGCCACCAACACTGGAAAGAGGCTCTGATGTGGTAACCTCATGGTGCAGGGAGACATCTGGGTGCCAACTTCAGCCTGGGCAGAGTCCTCTCTGTCTGTCATGTATGCAATCACAACTCTCTTCTTTTTGGAGCAGCCCACAGCTGGTCCTGCTCTTCTGAGGCCCTTTCTGGTTGTTGTTTCCACCTTTAACATCCCTGGGGCACTTTTCCTGCCGTTGGAGCGATTTGAGTGTTCCCTTTGGCTTGGGCAAAGTTTCTTCCTTCCAGCAAGGGAAGAAAAGCTGTCGAGAAGCCTAAGGTTGGCATCACTTCAGAGGCAGCTAACATGGTACAGAGCTCCTCATCTGCTGGCTCCAGGACCCTGTCTGGATGCCTTGGCTCAGGGGCACAGCCCTGTGTGCAGGTTAAGCGGAGGGCAGAGCTTGGGCAGAGCTTTGCTACCCCAACTCCTGCCTTCAGAGCCCATTAATCACACTCCTAATGAGTTTGTGTTCACGGCTGAGATGCTTCTGGCTGCAGAGAGGAGTTGCAGATGATATCTCCCATTGATTGTTCCATCCTGCTCGGATGATTTGTACCAGGAAATGGGTCTCAATTCCCAGCTTGGATGGCAGCCCAGGCTCGTGGAGATGTCCCTTCAGCTGGGATGACTGCAACAACTTGGGAATTACTTTTCTCCCCCACCCCCATTCCCAGTTTTGCATTCAACTTCACCTTCAGCTCTGATCTCTTCGGCTTCAGAGGGCAGTAGATCCTGATCTCTCTGATGCTCCCATCCACTGAGCATCACTGCAGTGCTGGAAGCTGCTTGGATTGCATCTGGCCTCTCCCTCACCCACAGCTCACTACTGGAGCTGGGCACTGGAATGTGCTTTCCCATCAAGCAGGCAGGGAAGGATCTGCTGGTGGTAGCTGTAAGGGCACCTGAATTATTGATTGGTACAGGGGTTCCAGCAGAGGCAATGAAGACAGCAAGTGTGGTTCCCTCCCCAGCAAACGTCACCTGGCTGGCAGCAAAGGAAGCTGCTGAGCCCAGTGACTGCTCCTGGTGCTGCAGACCTCGTGCTCCACAGCTTGCTGGGGCAGCCTGGGGAGGGCAGGGGCCACAGCAGGAGAAAGGCAGCTGTAACTCTTCATGGTGGCCCAGGTGGTTTGGCTGAGAGGCTTTGAGGAGCAGCAGAGGAGGGGAAGCCTGCCCTGAGCTGTTGGGTGCTTCCCGAGGCAGGCTGGGGAGCAGGGCTGGCACATGGAGAGCACGAGGGGTAAACAAACAGATGAGCCTGCAGCATATGGAGCAGCACACATGAAGTACAGAGCGGCCAGATGGCCACACACTGCTGCCAAGCCTCCTTGCCTCTCTCCTTCCCTTGGCTGCTTCTCATCTTCCATGGGCTGCCCAGGCTCCTTCCTCCACACCCCCCACCAGAGCATCACTTCCTACCTCCCCTTCCCAGGGCCATTTTCTGGATGTTTCCAGTTTTCCAGTTCTGTTGTGTTTGTCTGAGAGTGGACAGAGGAGAAGTAGTCCCTAAAGCCCCCAAGAAGGGCAGTTGGGTAGGGCAGGGGCCTTGTCCCATGGGGCAGCTACCTGGGGAGAAGGCATCTCTGCCCTGCTACTCACTCTGGATTGGCAGCACCACCCTCACCTCCCTCTGCACTAAGAACCAGGCTGACAGGAGCCCTCCTGCCTGTCCCACCTGACAAAAGCAAGAGCAGTGCCAGAAAGCAGCACCTCTTTGCTGAGCTAGGAAGGATTTGGCTGGTGCTGGACCACCTTCCAAAACCACAGATGGAGCTGCATGAGCCAGATGTGGCTGCATGAGCCAGATGTGGCCACAGAGGCTTCTGGAAGAGAGCCCACAGTGAGCGGTGGCGTTTCTCTAACCCCATATTGACTTTGGCTTCCAGAATCAATTTTCTTTATTAGCTGATGAATCTCCTCAAAAGACTTTCTGTACTGAATTCAGATAAATTATTTAGGCAGTAAATTCTTCCCCCTCTCATAGGGCTATGGCACAGTGATTTCACAGGGAAGAGCAGCAGAGAGGGGTCTGAGGACAAGGTCACCATCAGCAGAGAGTCAGAGCAGGTTTGGCAATGAACGAGCACAGCACAGAGCTGCTGGGAACCAGGAGGTAAGGAAGAGGCTTCTGGCAAAACAGGGATGCAGGGATGAGGAGTGCCAGTGAGGAGCACATCTTGGGAGATCAGAGCCTTAAGCATCCCTGCAAGCACATTGCTGGGGCCCAGGGGGATGTGGTGGGTGCAGGCAGTGCACACCTGGTGGGTTGATTCCTACCCTGGCCGAGCTGTGCCCATGGAAAGTGACTCTCAAACATCCACAGCCTCAGAGGTTGTGCCCATGGAAGGATGGGTCACCATGGCTTTGGCACTGTGGCTACCCACACACACACAGCAGTGATCACACAGTCATGGGATGGGGGTGGTGGTGGAAGGGACCTCTGGAGACCACAGAGTCCAAGCCCCACTAAAGGAGGCTCCCCTAGAGCAGGCTGCACAGGAACACATCCAGGTGGGTTTTGAAGTCTCCAGAGGAGATACCCAAGGACACAACTCTTTGCTAGCTGTCACCTAAAGCTCAAGTGCCAGCAGGGCTGGAGTGGGAAGGATGCTCTGCTCCACCACCCTGCCTCCCTCCAAGGTCTGCTGCTAGCATCTCATTTGCTTTCTAAATTGGGCTTCATGCACTTGTCAGGGGCTGGGGAGCCTGCAGGCCAGAGCAAACCCGTGAGCCCCAGAGTAAGGAATCATCTTGGCATGGAGAGTCAGGCTGGCTCAGGAGGTGAGAGGACTCAGACACGTTAACAGCCAGCAGTGAAGGTGCTCAGTGGTGGCTGCAGCCTTTTGTTAGCTCAGCAGCTGCACCACTGCGGGCTTGGTGCTGGCACCCTGGAGCCTTTCCAGCAGCCCCTCTCACCTGTCCACCTTGGGGTCAAAATGCCACTGTCTGGCTCCTGCAAGACCAAGCTGTAAACCCAGGGTTAGCCTGGGATTTAAGAGGTTCTTCTTGGCTAGACACAGGACAGTGACAATGCTGAAGAGAGGAAGACAGGGGCTGTGTATCCCCCACAGCACACACAGCCCTGTGCCCTGCCCCCAAGCACAGGGACAAGACCAGGGAGAGACCTGTAGGGACTCATTACCTGTCTGCTGATGGAAAGCACAGAGCTGAGCTCGCCCTGGTTCCAATAACCAGCTATAAATAGCAAGCTCAATTAAAGCAACCAAACAAAGGAGATGATGGATACCTGCAAGAGGGACCCAGGGGACAGGGGGGGCAGGGACCTGAAGTTTCTCACCTTCCCTGTGCAAACACCACGGCTTCAGGCAAAGCTGCAAGCAGCAGGTCAAGTACAGGATGGGGACAGAGGAGACCAGCACTCACACCAGGGAGCTGAAGAACTGATGTGGTTAGGAAAGACCTTCAAGATCAGCAAATCCAATCCCAGAGGCTGCAGCAGCATGCCCCCATATTTGGGTACCTGCCTAAGAGCTGCAGCCTAAGGAGGGTACAGAGGCACCAGCAGGGCTCTGGGCAGCCCCAGCCCTCCACGTGCTGCTCCACTCAGGCTTCAGACTGTGAAACCCACAGAGGTTTTCCGCCCACACCTGAAGCACAAACCTGATTTCCACTCAGCCCTCCCCCTCCCCTTGCTGCTCAGTTTGTACCCGTGGCAGATTCACGTTCAGGACCCAGTACAATTAGAACCTTTCTATTAATTTCTCAGACACATTCCAAACCAGAGCAAGCACAGCCCAAACGTTCACCCAAAGGAGCCCAGCAGCACTGCTGCCCCAGTGCAATGCCCAGCACTAACCATCACCTGCTGGGGCACAGCTCAGGCCCAGCTCCAGCCCCAAAGCCCCTCACTCACCACTGGAAGCAGCAATCCCAGCCCATAGATCATCCGTGTTCAGAGGTTGGGCAACCAGGAACCAGTAAACTAGCTCATGAAGAGACCACCATGGTGCTGCTTTGGGGGAGCAATTACAGCCCCTAGCTGGGCTAAATCCTGTCCCTGGAGGTGCTTGGCCTGCAGGAACTGGTTGGAGATGGATGAGGTAACTGCTTTCAGCTGCTCCCACACCCACCATGGGGGAGAAGCATCCTCATGGCACATGTGGCAGAGCAGAGCCCTGGAGCAGGCTGCCCAGAGAGGCTCTGGAGTCTGTGTCTCTGGGGACATTCAAAACCCTCCTGGATGTGTTCCTTTGTGACCTGCCCTGGGTGATCCTACTCTGGCAGGAAGACTGAACTGGATGATCTGCAGAGGTCCCTTCCAACCCTGCCATTCTGTGATTGTGTTCTGAGCACACTGGGGCCCAGTCCTTGGCTCCTGAGCCATGGGGAGCTGTGCTGATATGGGACTGTGGTGATGGGTGCCCAGCTCGTGTGGCTGGTCCCCCTTGTGCCCACAGCAGCAGGACAAGCCCCAGCAGCTCGTTTCGGAGCTCATCGTCGTTCTCCCCTCCCCCCAGGCAGCAGCAGGGGTTCAGAAGCAGCAGGAGCTGAAGGCACACATCCAAAAGCTCTCCCACCCCTCGCCTTGTGTACATCAAACCCAATTTATTCAGAGCGAGCGGCTAAGACGCGCTGGCAGCAGCCTTGAGAGCTGTTTATCAGCCGGGCTACCTGGGAGATCATTGCCATTGATTGCCATGTCATTGTCACTCCTGGGCACCACGGGAGCCAGATGACATTGTCGGCAGGAGTTGGAGCGCGGCGGGGAGCTGCGGTGTCCCCGGCCCGGCGGTGTGCGGGGTCGGACGGAGCCTGCGATGCTCAGAGCCCGGATCAGGGGGAGCAGAGCTTCGGCGCTGCCGGGCTCTGGAGAACCAGGCTGATGGTGGAACCTGCTGGAGCCATTTGCTGCTGTGGTTGATTTCTGGCTGCTCGCAGGGCCTCCTGCCAGGAGAGGCTTCCCACTGCGGAGCAGAAAATGCCTCCCGATGGCAGCGGAGTGACTGCTACACACCAAGAGAGCAGAGAGGAATCGCTGGCCAGACACGCTCCACTGAACACCTTGGGCACCATCGCACCAGAGAAAGGATGGACTCGGTGTTTCCAGCCTGAGGAGGGCCCTTCCTGCTCTCCCAAGGAGCCCCCAAGCCTGAGCATCATCGTGGCCTCAGTGCAGGGAGGGGATGGCTCACCCCGGGGAGTGGGGAAGAGGCTGGGCAGGACCCGGTGGCTGTGGGTGCTGCTCAGAGGGGAAGAAAAGGACAGCCTGGCCAGAAAGGGACCCCGACAGAAGGTGCAAGGGCCTTTTCCCTTTAACTCACTGTTACTAATCCTGACCTCCTGGATGCAGCTGTTGATCAGTCAATCTCCAGGTGCTCCACAAAGCAGGTTGAACTCACTGTGGTCTTCCCCCCTCCTCCATTTTTTTTTTTTTTTTTTTTTTTTTTCCTGCAGACAAGGAGGTTGAAAGCAGCTGGGAGCTGCTGGTGCTGAGCCCTCCTGAAATGAGGCTCTAAATAATCCTGGCTGCCGAGGCTGGGTGGGAGGCAGGATGTAATAACCTGAGTGGGAAGGTGGCCAGGGCAGCGGAACGGACACTGCAGCTCAGGGGAGACATCTCACAGTATTTCATGGTCGTGAGCACTGTCAGCATGGCCCTCAGCATGATGTCCTCAGCAGTAGGGCAGAGATGGGGCAATGCTTTCAAACTGGAGCAGGGGACATTTAAGTTGAACACCAGGAGGAAGTTCTGCACAGCGAGGGTGATGAGACACTGGCACAGGCTGCCCAGGGTGGTGGCCCTGGGTGGAGACATTCAAGTTCAGA